>JBAIZL010000010.1:16340513-16390513 GCA_036971475.1 Prosapia bicincta
CCAAGTACTTTTCCAAAGGCAAGGGTTCTTCACACTGTGTGTATCAATTATGAGTACATATAGTCTAGCATTATATCCAAAAGAGGGTGTTCTTTTAAGCCCCTCCTTCGTGGATTTTTTTAAATATTAACCAATTTTACACTAAATGTTATGTTTTAATTAACATTTTTAAACTTCATTCATATTACTTTATAACAAATTCTTCAAAATCAATTTGCCAGCATAGTTTTCAATCTTTGCCATACATTCTGAATGAAAGTATAGTATTTCCTATTTGCAGGATTAAACCAAACGTAGGCTCATAAACGTTCCTACTGATGTAGCAGGTTCACACCTGTGTTCCCAAATTGGGGGGCTGGCCCCTCTTGGGGGGTATGAAGACAAGTCAGAGAAAACAGGAGACAGGTTGGAAAATAATAAGATAAAATAAATATATTTAATATTATAGGAACTAACTTGATGTTTCTAATGACTTGGATTGTGCCTTTACTAAAATACAACCACAAATAGGCATGCTAGTGTAATAAATGCAGTCTCAAGCATCTCCCTAACAGATGTTCCTCTTGTCAGTTAAAACTTACCTTGTAAATTAAAACTTGAAATGTTATATCATGTTTCTTGTAAAAGTATGTATAAATTGTTTTTAATATATATAATATTTGATTCTTTTTCATATGCCCATAGCATTTATTTATAGTGTAAAGTAGAGGGGGCCATGGGAGTATTCCATTTCAAGAGGAGCAGGCGTGGTACCAAAATGTTTAGGAGCCAATGCTCTAAATAACTCGATGTCCCCTTAAAATGTAGCTTTCTTGGGTTTTTCCCTTCCTCATGCAATGCCCTATATAGTCCAAATACAAATCTCTTCGAAGCAAGTTTTTTTAAAAGTGCTTTCTTTACAAGAAATAGTGCTTAATTCCATTAATTAGGAAGAGTGACAAGAGCTTTGCAAATTGGTTAAATATCAGAAAAAAGTGTCTACTTCTAACTCTAAAAAACATGAATTCTGGAACTGGATTTGTTACTAACAAATGAATATTAAAAAGCAACAATTAAATAGGCAAGGTATGTAGGCTGAATAGATGAAGTCAGAAAAACTTTAAAACAATTTAGACAAAACAAACACAATAGATAAGAAGATACATACACATAGAAGATAGAAGATGTATGTTGTCCAAACAAGATTTAGACACCTGAAGTGATAAGACTTTCTGGAAAGTTTTTCTGCAGAAAAATCATAAAAAGAAAGCAATTGTAAATTCAACTTTCAGCTTGGACTAATGGAACCATGGCGTTGTCATGAATTTAGAAAGATTAAATACATCAACAAATGAAAGCAAAAGGACGTCCTAGAGTTAGGATGGAAAAACTTTTGCTATTACTTGCGACCAGACTTTTTGTTAACTCTTTTGAGTTAACAAAAAGTCTGGTCGCAAGTAATAGCAAAAGTGTAATAAAAATTAACAACCAACTCGACATGAACAGCAACAGAATTTCGATATTGGATGGAAAAGGGTGTCGCTCAGGATGCTAGAACCCTGCTGAATCCGAGGAACTGGAAAGCAGCAGCACAGGATTGAGCTACAGGGCGAAGGCTAATTGAGGAGGCCAAGGTCCACATTGGACTAGCACCATGGAAGGAAAAGAAGAAATACATTGATTCTTTTCTACTGTAAATACTATCAACCTCATTTCAGCTGTAAAATTATTACTTTAGAACAAAATACAAACCTTAGTTTAATATTATATTTAGTTATATTAGATGACTGATAAATATACCTAATTTATTTTTAATTTATGAAAAACTCTTTTTGAAATTATTAGATGCAGACAATGGTCTAATAAGAAAGTTATTAGGCGTCTTGGTCAAGTATCGTAATTCTTTTCAGCTCATCCTAATCCTCAAAAACTCATATTTTTTAAATTTAAACCTTACAATAACCCCTCATCTTTACTTATAACAAGTTACTAACTTTGCATAGTTAACTATTGACTTTACTTAATATCATTTTTATGCTGCCCTATCCAAAATCAAGCTATTCAATGTGAAACAAACTTTCTACAATGATATCAATTGACCTATTCCTCTATTTTTCTTATCAAACAAGTAAATTCAGAAAACAAATTTAGATTTAAATTTAAAAAATTTAAATCTGTTTACGCATATTAATCTAGGTCTCAATCATTAAACTTTTTTCAATGAAATTTTGATGTTAATGAAAATACATTCATGCATACTTCATGAATTTATATTTTTAAAATAAGGCATAAGTAATATTCTATTATAACATTTCAGCGATAAAATTGAAAATAAAATATTATCCAGCTCAAGAATAATCATTACTATAAAAGTATTAATAAATTTGTTGAGGACTGTGGACTAATTGTTTAACTAAATAAATGAAACCAACTAATCACAATACACTTTAAAAATAGATTTTGCAAACAATTAGGGAATAATGATTTTTATGCTACTCTCAGGAAATCCCAAAACACTTTGATAAAATAAATAAATGAGAAATTATATCCTTACAAATATACCTACTATAAGCCAGGTGTTGTAGCCTAATGTGTAAACAAGAAAACAAACATTTGAATTAAGCCCTCTGTTTCTATATCTTTGCAACAATTAAACAAAATCTTCTAAACATATAAGTATTGGTAAACATTCTAAAATACATTAGTTGTTACATAAACACAAATCTAACCTTGGCTGTTGAATGTAGATAGTGCATACCATAATTGATTAAAATAGTTTCCTTTACAAAAGATTTATTGTGGTTAATAATTTATAAAAGGCAAACGGTCTTGATATTTTTTATTAATAATTGAAGTAAAAATGGTTTACTATTTTGAAAATTGCTTATTTAGTTTATGACATATTCATAGTTTATATGACAGCTATGTTATAATAAAAAGTAAGAGCAAAATACAAAATTCATATTTAAATCTATGTTAATTGATAGACTGAGTACATAGAAAGTTGTGATTGATTAAGGTTATTTGAGAGGCAAGATTTATCATGACAATGCTAAGCCGAAAACTACGATACTCCACATGATAAACTAAGAGAAATTTAGATGATTATAAAAATTTGATAGGCTGACTTTAAATACTCTATTAACTTTCAGTTAAAACTACTTGGAAATAATAAATTAATGTCCTATTTTTGCAGATTTATTATTTATGATTCTTAATTTTAGTTTAATTTCTTTTATTAATTTTATTATTCATGACAATTGACAAAACTTGAACACTATATTTCAGCTAATTCGAAAAATAATAGTCAATTTCTAAATTTATGAATAATTTACTCAGACAAAATGCTTATCGTATTAAACAATATTCGTGTCCAAGTTGACTGCTTGGAAATGTTGTGTAACTAGGCAGGTTATGTTTATGGTATATTTGTAAATTTCGTATTTACCCTAGTGCATTGGGATGTCCTGTTTTAATTGATATGAATAATTTCTCTCAACTACCCTAAATGATAAAAAATTTCTCTCAACCATAGCTGATGTACATCTACGTAGGACCTGTTTCTATTATATAATTAACAAAAATCAGTGTTATATTCAATACAGTCTATATCAGGGGTTCCCAAACTGGGGGGCGCCCCCCCCTGGGGGGGCGTGGAGAAAGTCCAGGGGTGGCGTGACACCCAAATGAAATAAATAAAAAAATTACAAAAATAATTTCCTCAGATCAGATGTTCGGATGTACTTGCCTTTTTCAACAACATACATGTGCGAAAAAGCGTTTTCAACTCTTGTTGCGATCAAAACCAAGTACTGCAACAAACTTGATGTCGAAAGTGACCTACACTGTGCTTTGTCTGAAACTCAACCCAGAATCTGTCAACTTATTCAGAACATGCAAGCGCACCCATCTCACTAAATTACATTTTATGTTTTGTTTTTGTAAGTAGGTAGGCCTATTGTTTCACCTTCCTTAAATTGAAAATGTATTTGTGTTACAATGTTAAATTTTGTATCAGTAATTATATTCGTTTTTCATGTAATACTTGTTTTAATTTTCATCATACGTATAATTATCGAATCTTTCCATTCTGCGATACCGCATTCAACAGTGAACAAAAAAATCTACCTAGGCCTACTCACCGTATCAAGTAGGCACATACTTGTACGAGTTCATGTACTTGTACAAGTAGGAGTTGCTATGTACGGCACCGTGGAAATAGGGAATTACAAAATGGAAAGCTGATATGTGTAGGGGGGCGTGGGGGGTCTCCAAATAACCAGAGGGGGGCGTGGTACAAAAAAGTTTGGGAACCCCTGGTCTATATGTCCTTTAAATCTTTGCTGCAGGCTGCAACCTCTCTACTCATGTATAATTTGTTACAGCCTATAAGGGTTAGTTTTTACATACCTGGTGTTTAGAGAGTTTGTTTGTTGTTGAACTATGTGCTATATTGTAGTTTGTTTTTGGTTTTAAATTCTATCATGTACTCTGTTTTATTAAAATTGTTATCAATATTGTTCGAGGTTTTTGTTACGTATTTTGTGACATTTTTTCCTCTGTTGTGGTGTTTTCGTGCCAAAGTTTATCAATACACAATAAATTATAGATTTTGTCACAGTAAACTTTTCATAAATTATTAAAATTATTTCTGCACATCATTAATTATTTTAAAAAACTGAAATTAAAAAAAACGTTAACATTAATTTCTTCTTAAATATATATATATATATATATATATATATATATATATATATAGTATATATATTAAATATGGTAATATGTTTTCTTGTAATCTAGTTAATAAATTAAAAATATTTCAAAAACAAGAATACATTAAAATTATTCTAATGCATTTCAACCCAGAATTTTTTATTATAGAAATGATATTATGTGAAAGACATTTATCCCTCAATCATCAGTCATGTTCTACACAACAATAAAAAACAACCCTCCTTCAATTACGATTCTACACAACTAAAAAACAGAATTCATGCTTCTTCAACTAACCTATAGATTTTAACTGTTTATGGTTACTATTTCTTGAAACAGTTTATTTAAATTTAGTTAAATGTTTAAATATATTTACAATTTCAATAACTTGATTCTCTTTCCATAAGCAGGGTAATAATCATAAACAATATCCATAATTCGGTTATGTGTATACATAAATACTAACTTAACTTTAAGGTTTGGGTTGATATGCAGATTGCACGATTTCCTCTACATGTGTAAAAAAAATTCCTAACAAGGATTGTTTAAAGTATTAAAATTGTATACTGTAACATTTTTAAAACATTTTATAAAATGTTGTACTGTATTTTTTCCTGAAACAACCTTTTTTTGAGTATGTAAGATTTATATTAAATACAAAACATAATTTTTTATTTATTAAATTCTCAAATGAAGGACTTAGACATACTTTCTCTTTATTAATCCATATGACAATTTTGTTTCCATTTATTTATGGAACTAAAAAATCCCAAGTTTTATAAAACAAACTGTGATGATTATTCTTTGAAAAAGATAAAGCTACAACAAAACAGCAATGAAGTATAGGTCTATTACAGAAGCAAATATAGAGCGCAATAGAATAAATTATAATTAACAATTACAAATTCTTAATATACTCATAATCACTTCTGTCAGGAATATTTGTATACATTCGAGTACATTTTTCTGCTTCTGCATTTATTGTTAGGAAAGGTAGAAATATGTACTGTAGTCATATGTAAATTTAGCTACAAATTTTAAACCTTTTAAATTAATTACAAAGTCATTATTTACTTGTCAATAACAGTCAATTGTGACTGTTAATCTTAGATCTTTTCTTAAACAAATGATTAACTATTTTGGTTATATTACAAACCTTAAAACATTTATCCGATATACAGTACTAATAATGTACTGAACCAAAGAATCAGTTTTCAAAATAAAATTGGGTAATTGTGGAGATTTCTAAACCGGGCCTATATTTTCATGAAACACGTGAAAAGGCTATTTTCATTAAAATTATTATTTTTTGCCTAGAAACATTATTTTTTCTAAAATTAAAGTAAGGGTAAAATTTTCAGAAAATAGCCTTTTTACATGTTTCTGAATGTTTCATGAAAATATAGGCCCGGTTTAGGAATCTCCACAATTACCTAAAATTGTTTTCAAAGTTAGCAATTAAATTAAGATTAACAAGATGTAAATCCTTTTTAAAGAACATTACTAACAATGTAGTATATATTACAATGCTGCTACAACTCGTTTACAACTTATTTTAGGTTAGGTAGGTAAAATTTTCAATAACATTAACATGTGATTCTTGGAAATGTCAAACAATATACATCACTTTAAAAGTAAATGTATTTTAACAACAGTGTACTAAGACAACTTATTTTAAGCCAGTAAAATTTATATTTAGCACTGAATGCTTTTTTAAAAGTTCTAAATGTTTGAAATGTGGGCTGTTAAATATAATAGTACAACATTGTTATATAAAAGCTAGTGGTAATAAGTTGGGCTTGACACACATTACTGAGAGCCAGAAACCACTTTTCAAAAATAATATACCAAAGACTTTTTATCAAGTATTTGAATTGGTCCTAAAGTATTTTCAAATCAAAATAACACTACTGTGTAAGTTTTTATGGTTTTTAAGTTGTTATGGTAAAAGACCAGCCTACCAAGGATTTTTTGAATGGGGAAACCAATTAATACATATTTACTGAGAATAAAATATTAATTTGTGTAAAGTAATATATATTAAAGGTTTAAGACAGTTGAATAATTTGCGCCTTAAAATAACAAAGGTTATCCTTATGCCTTGGCAGCTGCAACGAAAGAACTTTCACTTTGTTAACCCTTTAACGAGTAATGTTTTTAAAATGCTTACCTTTAATTTATTAGTGTTGTCAGTTGAAAGAAATAACACAGGATAACATTCCTTAATGCACTAACACAGCCCTATTAACTAAACACACTTCACTCTAATTCAGCCAGCTTAAACAACTAACACAAATCACTCTAACTAAAGACTAAATACAACTAAAATTGCAATGAGCTTGAAGAGCCTTTGTGGGACAAGCAACCAGTGCCATCTATCGGTAGAATGAAATTAAATTTGGCGGGTTTATTTTTAAGATTTAAATTCATTAAAAATGTTGGCAGGCCCTTCTTTTTCCTTTTTTTAAAATAAAAATGTTTTTAAATTTTCTGAACATATTAGTAATTGTTTCAAAATGTTATAAAAATAAATATATGTTCATATTTCAAGTTATTTTATTTATTTACCTTTCAAGTTTAAAGTAGATTACTAATACAATGCCTAATATTTTTGGCATATTTTTCTTAGGTTTTATATGTATCTATTAGAAAATAGTTTTTTTGATTAGATTTTTTAATTTTGCTTTAATAATGCAATTTCACAAACCCACATTACTGAAAAATTTTTAACTTCAATTCTAAATTCTATTTGTTGATCCCATCTTCGTATGAGCTAGTTTTCACTAAAAACACTTGTGAATATGCCTGCTGAAACACTTAAATCACCTGCTTAAAACACCGTTAGACAAAGAGGACCACTACCAAGAATTAAACACCATAAAACATATACCACAAACCAATGGATAGAACACAATAATGATTGACAAATTATACAACTGCCTAAAATTCAAACTTAATAACCAAACTACAAATACAAAACACAATAAACCAATAAATTACTTGAGATCATTTGAAATTATCAAATAAGGTATGTCAGTTTAAATTACATTAAATTGAATATCGAAATCTTGTTGCTGTTCATGACAAGCTTGTTGTTAATTACTTATTACACTTTTGCTATTACTTGTGACCAGACTTAAGTCAGTTAACAAAGAGCCAAAAAGACTATTTTAGTAAACAAAAAGTCTGTTCGCAAGTAATAGCAAAAGTGTAATAAGTCTTAATTTAATTTAAATTAAGTTTGGCAAGTCATTAAGTTATAACTTTCAAATGTAAATGTTTTGCTGATAATCTTGGACAACATAATATATAAGCAATATATTTTTTAGAATAAATAATATATTAAAAAATAACAAATATACATTTTTAAATATTTTTATTAAATTAATTAACAACTTGCCAAACTTACAATTTAAGTAAAAGTTCGACTTTATATATGACCTCCATCTGTGTCTAACCTTATGTGATAGAAAAAGTTTTGTCTCAGTAGAGTTTCCCTAATTACTTTAATTGTACATTCAGAAAATCATTAATTAATTTAATAAAAACAAATAAGTTTGGGCAGTTGTTACAGATTCTCCATAAGAATAAAATGCTTGAAATTAATTTATAAATTAGGTTAAGGTAATTTTTCTTTACCAAAATTGTTTACAACAACCTATTGATATTCTATAAAAGGTAAAAGCAACTTTTTAAGTGATTAATAATATTCAAGGTTTGATAGAGTATAATTTTTTTATTAACTCCATTTACTGAAACATCAAAGAAAGAAAGGTTGCGAATTATGTTAAAATTTATTTTAACTACAATGCATCCAATTACCTTCATAATTTATTATGTAACACCTTAGTGTAAGCAACTGTAGTGTAGTTTTTAGTTATAAATAAATAAAACCTCTAAAACAACAAACAAAATTATTTAAGACTCTTGTAGTAACTTTCTCTGAAAATTATTGCTTGGCAATTGAAATGTACATCAGGACATAAATAAAAGGTTTTACTTACACTTTTTAAAAAATGTTTTAACTTGCCTATAGTAGCACTTACTTTGCTTGTTGAGGACGGCCGTTTCGGGAGATGTGTCCCTTTGTCAACTCAGACCGTAACTGATCTCAAGGTTTACGTAGGTTAGGGTGGGGGTGGGATATTTTGGTGGTGTGGGTGTATTTTGTGTGTATTAGGAGTTATGATGTCAAAATGTACGTGTGAGTTGTAATGTAATTGTTTATTGAGTATGTGTGTAGGGTGTAGTTTGAAGTGCCTATATATTTCGTATTGTTCGGTTGTGTAGCGTTGGTTATTTCTCTGTTGTTTATGAAGAATTTGTAGGTTAGATGTTATGTTTGTGGAGTTGAGATGATCGGCGAAGTTTGATTGGTAGTTATTGTTTTTTAATGCTTTTATATGTTCTTGGTAAAGCGTGTAGAATGACCTCCCTGTCTGGCCTAAGTAAAAAAAGGGGCATGAACTGCAAGTTAGTTTGTAAACTCCAGTGGTGTTGTAAACGTCGTTGATTTTGCTGTTGGGTTTAAATTGTTTGTTGAGAGTGTTGTGTGTGGAGTAGGCTATTTTGTAGTTGTATTTTCGTAATGTGTTGGTTAGATTGTGGGTTTTGGATGATCTATAAGGTATTGATAAGTATTTTATGGGATTGTCATCTTGTGTGTTTGTATTTGGGTTATTATGTTTATTTTTTAGGTGGTTGTATAATTTGTCTATCATTGTTGGGTCGTATCAGTTTGTTTATATACAAACTCATATATACAAACTTACAACTCACACGTACTTTTTCACATCATATCTCCTAATACACACAAAATACACCCACACCACCAAAATATCCCACCCCCACCCTAACCTACGTAAACCTTGAGATCAGTTACGGTCTGAGTTGACAAAGGGACACATCTCCCGAAACGGCCGTCCTCAACAAGCAAAGTAAGTGCTACTATAGGCAAGTTAAAACATTTTTTAAAAAGTGTAAGTGATTACTAGTAGCTCACGCGAAGATGGAATCAACAAATGTTAAAAGGTTTTTGCGGTTTAAGGGGTTTATTTATTTATAATTTATGTATATTAATTGATTCCATCTTGGTACTAGTTTTTAACTAAAAACAGTTATAAATATGTTACATTTGCCTTTATACACTTTTACTTAATTTATTGTTCACCTATTTTGAAGCCGATATGTTTTTTCACTGTTACAAGCTTAAAATTAAATTCTGTCTAGCTTAAAATCATAAATCATAGAACACTACAGGATAAAAACCTTGTTCCAACGGTATTAATCTCCATCAACAACACTAATGCTAATCATATGAAAGCAACGAAAAATTTACACTTCCAATTAGAAGTGAATTAAGTTTCTATTAGAGTTCAAATCCCAGAGGAAAGTTTTATAAAACTTGTTACTTGAGCTAACAAAGTCATTCTTAAATGAAGAGCTAGAAAATAACCAGAGAAAGGAATATTAAGACGCTGGTAAAGATTTCTCA
Organism: Prosapia bicincta; assembly: GCA_036971475.1. NCBI lineage: Eukaryota > Metazoa > Arthropoda > Insecta > Hemiptera > Cercopidae > Prosapia > Prosapia bicincta. The sequence continues at coordinate 16,350,700 of JBAIZL010000010.1, forward strand.
GTACGACTGAAAACGTTTTGTCTCAGTATATTTATAATATTATTTAAATTATAAATTGCAAGGGTTAATTATTTTAATATAAATGTAAAGGTTTTGCTGTTTGTTATAGACAGTAAAATCAATGAGTATAAATAAATGTAAAACAAAAAGGTAAAACTACAACTCATAGTTACAAACTGATTTGACAATGGCACACATCTCCTGAAACAGTCATTCCTAATACTAAAAAAAGTCAGTGATACTATAGGCAACTGTAACATATGTACAAGTATTTTAGTGAGAAACTAGTAGCTCAAGTGAAGATGTAATCAAATAATAGTAAATGATATTTTTGTTTCAACTTAAGTTTTTAAAATTCCTTCTATTAGCTCACACTTTCCTGATATATATCTTGTACAAACTTTCAAACGTTAATAAAATATATTAATAAAAATTTATTCATCCAATCAAGCTCAAATACAATTTTTTAACTTACAATTGATGTTAATACAGTTTTTTTCAAATATTTATTTAATAATTAAATTACAAAAATTTAGGGGGTCTAACCAGAATTGAACTGTAAATCTTCATATTCAAAGTCTAGCGTGCTTTGGCACTGCAGCAACTTTCCAATGCCTAGAAATTAATTTCTCAAAGACGTATATGAATTTCCCCCCCCCCCCCATCTGGTTGTTGTCAAAACCTCCATTGTACAATCTAAAAACTGGCACAGATACGTCGATGATATAATAACACTATACAGAGGCAACTCCCGTCAATGCGAGAAACTCCTCACCTACACTAATAAAATACACCCAAAACTCCACTTCACTTCAGAAATTGAAACCAACCGATCCCTAAACTTCCTCGGCCTAACCATAACAAAAAGCCACACACAAAAACACAGCTTCAACATTTACAGGAAACCCATAACGACAGACACACTTATCCACAACCCCTCAAACTACCCTATCCAACACAAACACGCTGCCTTCAGATCCATGCTCCATAGAATTAAAGAAGTCCCAATGACCACAAAAACATAAACAACGAACTAGACACAATTAAATATTTAGCATACACAAATGGATACAATACCACAATAATAGACAAACTATGGTACAAAATACAAAAAATCACTAAAATTAACACTACAGACAGGGAAAACAAATACATCACATTACCATTCATAAACAAAACAACAAACAAAATAGCCCGCAAATTTCAAAAAATAGGATACAAAATGGCATACAAAACTAATAACAAGTTACAATACAAAATACAACACAACACCAACAACAAGGATAAACTACAAGCACCAGGTGTAATTAATCAATCCCTTTAACATTAGTTTATGACTATCCATACTTTGAACAAACATAACAAACAAACACAATACAAACTCTTTGATACTATTGAAAACCTGCCTTTCAAACTGCCATTGCTTAACCTAACAACTCCAAGCAGAAGACACTGATGAAGACTGCCACATAGCGATCAAAACCGTTCTGTCCCAGTAAGTTTTTACAAATATAAAGTTCGGATAGTCATGAACTAATGTTAAAGTGATTAATTGTTGTTCTGGCATAAGTATATACATATTTATATTAGTTGTAATTACACAATAAAAAAAAACTAAGATAAAATTTGTCTTTAGTATATGTTGACTTTAGTAGGAATTTATATTAAAACGTTATTTACTATTACTTGTTAATAAGTTGATCGATTTCAAATATCTTATCAAATTCACCTAAATTAATTTTTATTATTAGTATAATAAAAAACTGGTAATCAATACATACACTCTGTAATATTTTACTGTAAATATTTTTAATGAGAGCAAAATATGAGACATGTTATAAATACAGTGTTGAGGAAGTAATTATCAGAAAAACTTACAACCATCTGCTACATCCAGTAGAAGGGCATTGTGATAAGTGTGGCTATCTTCTACCCACCCATCAAGGAAACATGTTACAACTCATTCATGGAAGTGTTCTTTCCTCTGAAGGTTTCAAAAGATAACAAAGTGACAGGATATTTCACTAAACAAACATTATATTAAACAAATTTGACTAAATATAAACAGAACAAAATCTAACACTTGTAATGTAACAAGTAAACAAACTAAATGATTTATAGGTTGTAGTTTATGCATTTAAATAGGTTTAAATAATTATTACAACTGCTAATACACATCATAAGTTAATGAGAATATTATCTGTTTAAATATCTATTTAAATAGGTTTGAAAACGTTTTACTTATTAGATAATTTTGAATTTTTTGTAATCTAGGATATATTATAAAATAAATATTTCTAATAATTGATTTCATCTTCAAGTGAGCTACTAGTTTCTAGCTAAAAACACTTGTACAATTTTACACTTCCCTATAGTAGCATTTAGTTTTATGATCGTTGGAGATGGCCGTTTCGAGAGATCTGTACAATTGTAAACTCAGACAATATGTATTTCTAAATCACAAGTGTTTCAGAGTATTTTCAACAACTTTTAATTATAAAATATGTAAATCTAAACCACAATGAAAGTAGTTTTAGTAATAAGTTTAGTTCTAAATAAACTTATTTGAGTTCAAAGTTTTACTCATATTTGTTGATTCCATCTTCACGTGAGCTACTAATTTTCATTAAAACACTTGTCAAATTGTTTACTACTTGCCTGTAGTAGCACTTACAACATAGCCTACTCCAAGCACAACACTCTCATAAATTTAAAACCAACAACAAAATCAACGATATATATAACTCCACTGGCATTTACAAACTAACTTGGAATTCATGCCCCAGACTTTTCATAGGCCAGACTGGAAGGTCATTTTACACATGCTAGCAAGAACATATAATCACACTAACAAACAAAAACACCCAATTGAACATCTCATATCCACAAAACATGGCTACTCTAACATAAAATTCAACCTACCAGTTATTCGTAAACAATACAAAAATAACCGAAGATATACAACTGAACAATACGAAATATAGGTACAAACATTTCAAACTACACCCTACACAGATACTCAACACCCAATTACATTACAACTCACACACACTTTTCAACGTCATAATCCTCATCAAAGTACACCCCCACCCCCACCTTAACCTACGAAAACCTTGAGATAGTTACCGTATGAGTTGACAATGGGATACATCTACCGAAACCGCTGTCCTCAACAAATATAAGTAAGTGCTAGTATAGCCAAGTTGTAATAAATTTTACAAGTGTTTTTAGTGAAATTTTTACTGTTTGTTGGATAGTACCATAAATATTTGCTAAAGGTAGAAAAGTATTTTTAAAAAATATCACATGAAAGGCATATGAAAGACAGAAAAGTCATTTTGTCTGTGATGGAAACTGTGAAATAGAAAGTAAAATAATTCAGATAGCTAAAATAATCCTCAAAACACAAAAACCCAAACCTTTGAACTTCTGATTTTACAGCCTAGGGTGAATTTTTGTAAAATAAAAAAAAAACTTGTTGCACAAAGTAAGAAAATCTCATATTTACATACAAATCTTTTCTGAATGGTTTAAAGATTTTTATGATAGTGTAAAATAAATAATAATAACTCTTATAACAAAATTCTTAAAAAAAATTACTATGGATGACTTCCTTGTTTGTTTTCCTTTTTGCGAAATGCATTATTGTGACAAATATTTCCCTTTTTGCATGGGATATTTTCATTTGAAGTAGCTAACTGTATTTACAAAAAAAGCTCCACGTACTTCAAAGCCAAAGTACTGTTTAAGGAAATTTATTTTCAAAATATAAGTTCAGCAAACTGTTTATTAGGATAACAAAAGGAAAGTTAATATCACGTATCAGGAAAGTTATATTTATTTATACATTTATTTCTTTGTATTTGTGTTTTTTGTAAAAATGTTTATTTATTTATCTTTATTATATTTTATTCTCTTGTTATAGTGTTATAAATATTCATCTAGTGTTATATTTGTAAATTATTGTTACATTTTATTCATTGTTATCTCTATACTATTATATTTTTACCTTCGTTATCTTGTTATTTATTTGTTGTTGTTTTTGTTTTAGATTATATTGTTGGTTGTGTTAATATATTTCCTTATTATTAATTTTAGTTTATTTTTTTTTTAATTAAAATTTTTTCTTTTGATTGTTAATGTTTTTGGTGATAATAACCAACATAGGTTTTTTGCCAGAAAAAAATAAGGAAAATTAATATTTCAAAGCGTATTCATTATGATTCAAGAGCATTAATTATGAACTCAAGTTTAAGGTGAAAACAATATAAATAATGAAAGCCTGCATTATCAGCAAATATTAATGGATAATTATATCTATAAAGCCCAGCAAACATAAATGTCCAAACCTAATAATATTAAAACTTGTTAAACTTATAAACAGAGTAAATTTATAAGTTTTTAATAGATTTAATTTAATTGAAAGTTTGGCATTCATTATATTACTAAATTAAAATTTAGTTTAGTTCATCAAACTAAACCTCTCAATAACTTCTGTAGGACTGATTACATAATCAACTCTAGATGCCATAATTTTGCCTTATTATACCAGTATTAGCAATCAAGAGTGCAATGAAAGAAATTTTTGACTTTAAATACGCTCAAAGGAGTGAAGCAGCCCAGTAATTATTTTGGGGGTCCTTTAATATGAATAAGGGGTGTTACAACTACCAGAACCTTAGGGTCCGGGCGTACTTCGTAGAAAGTTTAAAAAAATATGATGGCTATTCTTGTGTCCCTCTTCATAACTGCAAATAAAATCACATTAAAACTAAACAGTTAGATGCATGTTAGAACAGTCTTAAGTCACAGATAGTAATGAAAACAAACTGAATAAGAAAACAAGACTTAATCACTCAATGATCACGGGTAGCTTGCTTGTATTAAACAAAAAAAACTGCGCGTCTATGCTTCCCCCCCCCCTAACTACTCGTCACTGCCTCAGGTTAGTCCACAACCAGTAGCATTTGGCATAAATTAATTGTTAATATTAAATGCTAACGTATTACAAAACTTGTAATCGATAAGTCCTTATTATTAAAGATATTTAATTATCCTGATCAATATTTATTCAAATTTTGAAAACTAGAACCTACATGAATTTGTATTAATATTAATCACTTTTACAATAGTTTATGACCATCCAAACCTTAATTTACTTTGTAAATTTGTAAAAGCTTACTGAAAGAGAACGTTTTTGATCCCTCTTTGGCGATTTTCATCAGTGCCTCAAAATTCAAGAGTTGTATTATTACTTTTACAGTGACAACAACTACGGAAACTACTTACAAAAAACCTGAATTCTTGACCTTCTGTTAATGTTTTTGGGGGAGGGGAAAGTCCTCTCTGGCTACGCTACTGCTTAGAAGATTTATAAAGTAAATACATCACATTACCATAGATAAACTAAACAACAAACAACATAGCCCGCAAAGTTCAAAAAATAGGATACGAAATAGCATACAAAACTAATAACAAGTTACAATACAAAATACAACACTACACCAACAACAAAGATAAGCACCAGGTGTATACAAACTGAACTGCGGCGAATGTAACAAATTCTACATTGGACAAACAGGTCGCAGCTTTAAACAAAGAGTCGAGGAACACAAACAGAACACCAACTCAACATTTTACAATCATATAAAAGAAACAGGACACAAATACACAGACATTTACCATAACCTAGAAATCTTACACATCAACAAAAAAGGACCACATGTCAACAAACTAGAACAATATTAAATTTACAGACACACAAAGTACAAACATATTAAACGAACAAACACAATACAAATCACACATACTATTTGATACTATCGAAAACCTACCTTTAAAACCATCACCGCTTGACCCAACATCTCCAAGCAGAAGACACGGATGAAGATCGGCACATAGCGATCGAAAACGTTCTGTCTCAGTAAGTTTTAACAGATTTATTAAATTTAAAGTTCGGGTAGTTATAAACTATTGTTTAAGTGATTAATAAGATTCACCGAACGTAATAGACTACAAAATTCAAGAAAGAATTTGTGGCATATTTCTTAAAAAAGTATTTACAAGATACTTTCTTGAATAGTTAACTAAACTTTATAATTGACAAGTCCTAACATTTAATATTCAACTGTAATTGAAAATTACTTAACTAAGTGAATACATAGGTCTTATTTGCTGACGCGTTTCAAAAGAATCGTTCCTTTTACGAAGCCTTTAAAATGCTTTTAGTCACATGTTACACCGCCTAATCAATATACCAATGCTACAGAAAGACTATGACAAAGAACTCAACACAATAAAATACATTGCTCAACAAAACGGCTACCCAAATACAATCATAGACAACATACTCATGAAAATTAAACACAAACATCATGAAACAGCCCCATAGACAAACCACACACAAAACAACAAATATTCCTCACCTACCACAACAAAAAAACACACAAAAGAGCCTCCACATTCAAAAAACTTCAGGTGGAGGTTTTGCTTCGTAAAAGGAACGATTGTTTTGAAACGCATTAACAAGAAATCCTTTGTATTCACTTAGTTAAGTATCTTTTAATTATAGTTTAGTCAGTGAATTCAAGATGATTACATCAAGGAAATTTAATATTTAATAGGAGTTGTATATAAGACTATTGCAAAAGACTTAAATGTTTACATTGTAGTAGTTATTAAATTAATTAACAATTGATTTGCTAATTACCAACAATTAACAGTTAATTTTACATTTAATCATATATTTACAAATGTTTATAGAGCAAGATAAATGTGGTAAAGTGCCTACTATGTTTTGATTTATAGTTTATTCTTCTCTTAAATTAATCACTCTCTTGAGCAACAGAGTGACATTACCTAACCACAAAAAATTAAACACAAGAACCACAATAAAATGATTGGATTTACTATGACACTTGAAGTACATTTCAGTTACAAAAAAATTAGTAAATTAGTTTTATCGTTCTTATTGGGTTTTATTTTTTGTGTTTAGTAATTGTTTATCAACATTAACAATTCTTGAATTTTTAGTCCATTACGTTCGGTGAAACTTTATTAATCAAAGTTTCTTGATGTAATCATCTTGAATTCACTGATTAAACTAAATTTAAAAAATACTTCACTAAGTGAATACGTAATTGTTTACTTGCTGACGTGTTTCAAAACATTTGTTCTTTTTAGGTTGGTAGAGGGTTAGCTTTGTAAAAAGAATGAATGTTTTGAAACGCGTCAGCAAGTAAGCAATTACGTATTTACTTTGTTAAGTATTTTTTAAATTTAGTTTAATTAATCACTTTTACATTAGTTTATGACTATTCAAACTTTAAATTTTGTAAATTTGTAAAAACTTACTGATACAGAACGTTTTCTATCGCTCCGTGGTAATCTTTATCAGTGTCAACAGATATGTTTTCCATTCATCAACACCTCTTATTTATTATCAAATGTACATATTACTTGAAAAAATTACATGTATAAATAACTTATTAAATTCCTTCTATTAACTCAGACTTTACATATATATGTCCTTTACAAATGTTCAAACGTTAATAAAATATGTTTTAATTCATTCAATGAACTTCAAATACATTTTTTTAAAAACCTATAGTGAATGACAATTGATGTTAATACAGTTTCTTCAAATATTAATTCAATAATTAAATTATAATAAATTGGGGAATCTAGGTTGGATTCGAATTGAGTATCTTCATATTCGAAACCTAGAAATTTTTGGCACAAGCCGACTTTTCGTAGCTAGAAATGAATTTCTCAGAGATCTATATGACCCTCAATTGTATCAAAAACCTCCAATGTATAACCTTAAATTGTCGCCATGGCTATCACAAAATATTAAAAATAATGATCTAGGATTAAAAATGAATGAAATAAACAAACTGGATTAACTATTAATGTTTGTTTGAACACTCGAAATAATTATTGAATAAAGGATAAGCCTGTTGAATATTGAGTCAAAAGTTTATTTATTTAGTGCAACATTATCGAACCTTGCTACACAAATGGATAATGGTAAAGGAAACTGAAAAAAAACTACAACACAATGTAAACGACAAAAAAAGAGAGCATATATATAGCAGCAAACAAAAATAATAGTATCAACAGCATGCATAGACAGGAAAAGGGTAAGTTGCAACAAAATTTGCTTTATATTTTTGCCACTTAATATTGTTATTCTGGCACATATGTATATACATATTTATATTATATGGAAATTATAAAATAAAAAAAAACTAAAACACAATTTTCTTTGTAGATTCTTTGTATCAAGACTTTAAAAATATTTTTTTAATGTTACTTGTTTTTGATAAAATGGGGAAAATATTCAACACTCTTTCCATGAATTGATCTCTTGTATCAAACAATATTATTTAAGAATGGACTTCACTTCAGACCAGCTAATATTGATTTCTAGGCATTCAGAGAAACATCCTGGTTGAAAGGTTTGTTATAATTATGCTAATCTGTATTAAAGGATAAAGATTTATTTTTATAATGACGAACGTTGATAAAGAATGATATAGACCTCTTGAACTGTCATAGTTAGTCTCATAACATTTCTTCAGTAAGTGGAAAACACAAATACTAGTATTGTCAAAGAGCAATTTAACAGTTTGGGTACTTGAAGCTGGTCACGCACTTAATCTTGCAGTGTAGATTGCTGTGGAGTGTATCAGAGGGCTGTAAGTTTATTTTTACTTTTTTGAAGCACATTATATAAACTTTAAAGTCTCAACTAGCAGAAATCACATTATAAAAAATTACATGGAAAGAGTATATAAATGGACAATATTAACAATTTCTTCATACATAGCAGATGCTTAAAAATGTTCCTATGAAGTTATAACAAATTAAAAATTGAAATTTCAGAGGGTATGAAAGTTAAAGGAAAGTCAGATATTATTTGCTTAAGTTTGTATAAAAGAATGTCAAAACTGTAGTGCAATATAATATTGTAAGGCCTCTGAACTACAGCCTGTGGGCCTAATCTGGCCTGCAAGTGTCATCAATCCGACCAGCATCTGATGACTTAATGTTGTTTTGATAAGTTGGATAAAAAAACAATGACAATTTGGTTTTATTTACTTTATAGGTAAGATTTAATGAGAAGTATAACAAGCAGAAAGCTTAATTCAAGGACAATAACTTAAGGACTTAACAAGTAATTGAAATGAATTCAACTAACATTATTAATATATATATATATATATATATATATATATATATATATATATATATATATATATTTAGGTTAGTTTTGGATGGTAAAGATTATTTAGATTTTTTGGACTAGGAGATTGACAGACTTACCTTGGTAAGAGTCCACTCTGTAGTCTTGAAATAGAAACACATAAAAGATTTCAACTCTACAAAATCTGTGATTACAGTTTATAATTATTTTATTTCATTCTCTCATATTTCTTTTTGTGTTTTCTCTTTGATTGACAAAGACCACTGTGTGGTTGAAATATATCATTGTTTAAGTGCTTTTATGTGTTTCTATTTCAAGACTACAGAGTGGACTCTTACCAAGGTAAGTCTGTCAGTCTCCTAGTCCAAAAAGTCTATATATATATATATATATATATATATATATATATATATATATATATATATATATATATACACACACACACACACACACACACACACACACACACACACACACACACACACACACACACACACACATTATAACATATAAAACACTAATGACATTTATGTAGATTTGATTTTCCTCTGACAATAGTTTTTAGTTTTGGACCAATTTTATCAGTACGAATTATTAAGAGAGATTTAAGATGCTCTTTGGTTAACTTTGATATTCTCTTAATATTCTTTACATACTTCATAATGGAGAATGTTTTCTCACACAAGTAAGTAGTACCAAAAACAAATGCCCATGAGCAAATTTATGCAAACTATCATATTGTGCCAGTGGAATACTCTAGTTATACTACTACACCTATATCCACTTGTACCCTCCAAATGTCATAAAGTGTAGCGCTCGTAACAATATAGTACAACACAATAGCAATTACACTAGTGACTTTAGCAAGCTCATCCAGGGCATGACTCGTTAAGTTAAAAACTGTACTGAATCTGAGAGTACATCAACGTGTAATAAGAATGAAATAAATGCATTTGACTAGAGGCAAAGCTGAATAGGGGAGATTGAAAGTTTTATATTCTCCAAACTAAATACGCATAAACGTTTATTAACAATATGGAAATTCTGCTTTAAAGTAGAAAGAGTTATAAGTTTCACAGTCCAACCAAATGTCCAGGTCTAGGGAACTGCAGACTCTCACTTCATGCCTAGTGGGCAGGGCTTGTGTTAGATACTGGTTACTATGGCAACATAAACACATAAACACAGTGCTCTTTGGATTAAAGCTGGGAAAGAATCTAGTTCATTGTGTGCCATTATGATTTGGTTTGTGTAACATTGTAGAGTTGTGTGCGATTCTTTGTTTGTCTTCGCAAGTTTGCAACTATTTGAATAATAGTTGAACAAAATAAAACACTATTTTTTTAAAGTTGCTTGATGTATCATCTTGAATTAACTGATTAAACTATAAATATAAAAATACTTAACTAAGTGAATACGTAAGGCCTTTGCTTTGTAAAAGGAAAGACTGTTTCGAAACGCATCAGCTAGTAAGCACTTACATATTCACTTAGTTAAGCATTTGTTAATTATTGTATTTTTTGTTTATACAAACAGAGTGTGTTAATAAACACACTTATTCTTATTATTAACAAACTAGTGACAGTTTGCATTTAGTTTATAGCCTAGTGTTTTAAGTAGTATAGTTTAATAAACTATTTATTCTTGGACAAGTGATAGTTCAAGCTTTGTGTAGATTTTCCTTCATTCATACAAACCAACAATAGTACGAACACCTTTTAGAAATTAGTTTTCTTTGATAATTGTTTTGTATTGTATTATTGGCCCTCATTGTTTTACAGATTGTCAGAGTCTTTAAATCTGTGTACAATGAATGAATGTAATGATCTTGTTACATACTTCCTTCAAACTGTTTTCGTCTTTGTGTTTTGAAGAAAAGTGTGCTCTGAAAAATAAGCGGCCACAGCCATTATTAAAAATTATCCTGAAGGATGGAAACCAAATAAGAACCTTCTAGTCCCTTAGTATAAGGATTATCCATGGCTTATAATAAGTGTAACAGACTGTAAGTTTCATTTTTATGTTTATGTATTATTTGTAGGTGATAATGAATGGAATAAGATCAATATCCTAGAAAATTTTGTTGAAAGCATCCAAGCACCAAATTTCATAAAGCCATTCTGAATGGTATGCACTTTCTACTTCTTCATAAGAATAGAATATTGGATAATTTATCAGAAGTGGCTGGTCTTGCAGTTCTAAAATATAATAAGTTAGTTAGTCATAATCAACGAGTTGTCAGAAGTGCTGTGTTATCTTGAAAAAAAAAGAAATTCCTTTCTGTGGGTATGGCGAGAGAAGTGATTCCATAATTAGCATGACTATCTTGAATTGCTATTACACTATCAGCGACTATCTTCAGGGTTTAAAGGTACTTCAAATGGTATCCTTATCTTGTAATTTCAGTATTTGTTGGTTTCAGTATTGTGTTGCTTTGATTGTTTACAAGAGATTTGTTAGTTTCTATGACGTCTCAGAAGATACAAGTACAATTGAACTTAAGGAAATAGTCTGTAGATAAGGAGTTATTATGTCAAACTTCTGTACTCCTGTGATGGTGAGTTCTAAAGGAGGTGTTCAAATTATCATAAAGCAAGTTTGCTGACTCAAAAATTGTACACATTGCTATTCACACTAGCTTTGGTACTTGAATGGATCAAAAACTATAAAGAATGATTTGACTTCCTCCCATACAGGTTTCAGCAAGAGATCTAAGAGAACTCAAGTTCTGAGGGATAAAGGTTTTAAATTTCTCCAGACACGCACAACTCGATGGAACTTCCACTCCAGGCAATTCTAACAATAGCATCCTGTTTCAACGGCTTGAAAGAAACTCTTGTACACTACATTATTATGATGAAGAATAGGATGTAGATTCAGAAAATGAGAATTAGAACTGGTTAAGAGATTAGATGAGCAAAACCTACTCTTTCTTCTGCTTCTTCAAAATATTTTGCTACATTAATCATTAAAAGTGCTAAAAGTTAAATGTACATTAATTATAAATATCTGAAATCATGAGATATAAAAAACAACAAATAAATTGAGAAATGAAGTAACAGTGAAATGAGTATATTGACACCAACAAAAAGGTTGAAAACATAGCAACAATTGAATCGTTTCTATTGCCAACCCTTAACAGCAGTAGCTTATTCAATAATATTTTTATATAGGCTAATGGCAGATCACAGACAATTTTGCTTTTTTAAACACTCAACGTTTAAAATTTCTTTCCAAAATTTTTTTCAAGAGCTCAGTTTTAATTAAACAACTATACAACATAACTTACGATTTATAAAATACATAATATTATATAAAACATAATAAAAATATACAAATTATAAAACTTGATACCCCAGGGGGATAAATGGAAACGCGGTTTAATGATTTAGAAAACTTCTACTTTGCTGAATTACTGGATGAAAATCTGTTTGTCTTGAAAGAAAAGAGTTCCCTCAACTAAATAAAAACAACTCCTTAAAATGTATCCTCTCTTTGAAAGTGATTAGCTGAGAAATGAGCTTCTGAATATATTCTCTGATAAACATCTACTTCTACAAATATTACTAGAGGACAAGGTTTACAAATAAAGGTTCATTTAGCACCTTCTTGAAAAATTCGATGACAAACAACAGACCAAGTAATTTGAGTGTACTTGCAACAGAGAAATCTCTATTGGATGAACTGTCAAAAAACCAGAGCTTCAAGATCATGTTATTGATGGGTTGGATAGAAAGATACTCTACACACACCTGACATATACAAAAATTTAAGATATGCTCAGAAGCTCTTAGACCTCTCAAGTAGTTATAGGTTGCTTCGCCAATACTCTTAGGTAGGCCAATTGACATCTCTAGACTTTTTCCAAACATCAGAAGTTGATCTGAAACTATGAACAAATTTCAAATCCAGTTTTGAAGAGGCACCACATACTATTTTAGTTCTCCCCACATAGCAGGATGCCTCTCAGCGAACAGGATACAGAGCCTTGTATACAGTACCTCTATCCCAGTCAGCCAGCATTACTGAAGACGACACCGACTTTAAAGTCGACTGTACAAGTGAGCATACAGGAAGTGTAACGTTACCAACTTGGACTACCATTCCCTTAAACACCAAGCTATGTGGGGCGCACTGTATTAATATATCAAAGATATGAAGGATTAGTTTTAAAAGGAAAATTAATCTACTACATTCCTTTAATCTTAAAAAAGTTTAATACAATTTGTTTTAAAAATACAAGCTAGATACATTATTAACTTAAAACTATTTTCAGTAAAAGATTATTTACATTTTTGTAGTTGAGCAAATAATCTTTGAGGATATAATTTATAAATTACAATTTTAATAGACCTATTAGTAGCAATTTTAATCTAATATGAATACTGAAAAATGGAACAATGGTCAATTTAGAAAATGTTCTATTTCTTGACAGGAATGTTTTTAAACTTTATTTACTATTATAAAAATAACAAAACATTTATAAAATAATAGGTGATTGAAGTAATAGTAAAATTTTTATTTTTAAATATATACATTTCTCTATTCTCTAATAATAAAACACAATTTGTAAAAAAAAATCATTTACTAAAATTAATATATACAAAAGTATACAAGTAAATACAAGTAGTAATGATTGCTTATTTAATTCACGCTAAAGTTATAAAAACAATAAATAAACATAACAAATGGTAATTTTTAGCAATTTAGGTTATTTTAAAACTTACCTCTTAAGACTGTATGTTTTAATCAAAATGGACATTTTTTAACTATTAAATTTAATAATTATTAATTTAGAATTCTATTATAAATAAAGAAATATCTATTATATTATTAATAGGGCTTTTAATTGGTCAAGTAAAAATTAAAATTGTAAAATTAACTCAATGAAATAATTATGAAGTTGATAACCACAACAGTTTTATGAAGCAATGCAGTACACGACACAATAATTGATTTATGTAGATTTTAACGCAAAATACACTTGAACTACAAATAAAATGTGGTTAGAAACAAAAAGAAGCCGCTTTGATATTTGATTTAAATAAATAAGACTAAATTAATAGCATTGGCCGTCTATAACGACAAAACAGTCAACATATTATATATGAGGGGGTGGTTTTATCCTTTTACAAAACTCTTAAAGTGATTTGGTTCACTGAGGTACTTGAAAGAATACAAAGTATTTATTTATATACATGGCAACAATTCGGTACTTACTGATAATTCTCAGCAAAAGTTTTGTCTGTGATTCGTAACATTGAAGAATGTAGTGACCAAGTGCGAAAAATACCAGCTGTGAAATATTAGAAGTAGTGACTTTTTATCAAGTAAATTGATAAATAAGCAGGGGCGTAGCCATAGGGCACATGCCCCCCAAACAGTATTATACTGTAATTACAGCTTTCATTAAGTAAGAGTGATTTATTTATGTTCCACTATTTCTTAGATTGTTTTTTCAGTAAAAGTTATTGATTGTTTCTAAATTTTGATTTAGTTTATAAAATTCAATTCTAATATTGATTAGATTACTAGAATAGCTCATTTAAAAGAACGTGTATTTTACAACCTACTATGTTTTAACAAAACAGATTCCTGACAGCTCATTGTTTAGTCCCAATGATGTAATTTTGAATGCCTAAAGAGTGTAAAATATGATAAAAATTTTCAAAATTTCGCCTGAACCCCCTCTCGTCTTTTGTAGCCCCAATACAATGTTCTATTTATGCCCCTGTAGTAAGCATTTATTCAAAAACTTCAAGATGTACAATCTAACAATCTCAACTTTGAAAAAAAGTTTTCTTTGAAAAAAAGATTGGGAATAATTAAAGAAGAAGCTGCTGAAAAGGATTAATGTGGCCCATAGCTGAAAAGATTAAAAATTTCAATTAGAAATGTTATTGTAGACAGATTTTGTACTTCTAACACAATAATAGTTAAAATGCTACTGCAACAGTAGCCAGCCTGTTGCAAGGTATCTTATATTTATTCAGTAAATTCATATGTCATTTTTCATAATAAAGCTTTTAAATAGATATTGAAGTATTGAAACAAAATAATATTTAGGCTTACTAATTTTTATGTTATATAACCTCAAAATACAACAAAATATTTTTACAAGCAATTAATGTTTTATAAATTCAAAGAAGCAAAATACAGTGTATTAACTTTAAATTTTAGCCACTGGGTAGCTGTCATCTAACAGTTATAAATTATCTTTAAATTACTAAAAATTATATTGGTACAATTTTATCTATATAAATCTAGATTTCTATATACATTGAACATTTCTGAAATTTATGGAGCTATGCAAGATAATTTTATTTTGTAAAATGTAATTGGCTACAGTTTTGTAAATTTGAAGGTAAAAATGCCAGGTAGGCTTTATGTACAAACATGTATTCCTATCTAAACAATATAAAGAAAAAATGGGGTAATGAAATTAAAAATAGTAAAAATAAAATATTGTTTAGATATAGCATACATGTATTTTGGAGGTTAAATTAATAAGTTTTATTCATGTTAAATAAAAGGAAGACAAAAACTTGTAAAAATGTTACTAAATAGTTTAATTACCAATACTGAAATCCAATGACCCTATGACATGCAAACATATCCTGGATCTTAGAACTTGAAAGTTCAAGGCTGATATAAGAAGAATCATTGAAAAGGAAACATAATAGAAATCATACAGATCAAATATAGATCATTAGGTTATTGGTTTATTACTAAAAGATATATAATAAACAGTTTGTGGTTTTTTAGGTTACTTGTACGGTATTTTTAAATAGTAGGAACTCTATATAACTACATACAAATGCATCTATATAATTAAAAAAGGTTTAATCATTTGAACGTTTTCACAAATATATACAATATTATGAAAAAAATAAAAGTAATGTTAAAGAAGGATGTTACGTATTTAAAATTAATATAGACTCATTTCTTTTATTTTAAACCCGCTGCCAAAGTCAGACAAAGCTCACCCGTGATAAGGTTGGTTCTGCCGTTTGAACTTGCAGAGCACGTTAGACCTTTCCAGAGTGTATACCGATACCCTACGTTCTAATATATTATTATACTTTCCAATCTCCGTACCTTAGGTACTAGAATACGTGAATGTAACTATTTTATTAATGTTTATATCGAATGTGACCAGTGCGTGGAATACAAACAAGTTTTCTGGCCAGAAATCGCTTATTTAATACGCGAGTGTCATAAGTGTGTATTTCACGGTGCACGTAAGTACAAACTATTAATTTATATAATTATAATAATTATTGGTCCTCCGAAACTATTGTTACCAAACAAAGGATAAGTACGCTTATAGAGTTGTCGAAAGAAACGTAAAATAAAAGAATAATATTCATATAAAGTCCACTGCCCGAAATCAGGCAGGTGGTAAAAAATCCAGTGTTACACACGAGTGAGAGACATGTCATGGACAGGACATAGACTGACAGCTGGATGTTCGAACTAGGCAACACCGTTCACTCAGGGTTGGAAGCTAGTGCTCAGGGGTAAGCAACTTTCGACCATATTTCAAGAGGCTGGTTCCGTATAAGGTAACAGTGCTAAGAAAGCCACCCGTAGAATTTCGTGTAGTGGACTTTAATAAATTTAAAAAAACTTACATTTAATGTATTTTGATCAACTGCATAAAAAGAGTGAAAACAAAAGTAAAATAAAATGTAATAAACAACTTTATAACAAATTTTAAAAAAATGTAACATCCAAAAAATTATGAGCTATAATAAATAAAATACCACGATACAAAAATGTTTATTAGAGAGATAAAATTTGAAAATAACAATTACATAAATACAATTAAAACTATAAATGACAAATTTACTTAAATATTAAATCTGTTTATTTGAATTTGATCTTACTATAATATGAAAAACAAAAGAGAAATATCTAAGAAAACCATAAAAAAAAACAAAAATGTTATATTATTATTTATTTAAAGAACGTTCTTATAACATTCAAAAGCCATTTATTATAATGACACTTTAAAAAATAGAAAACAATTAGAAATTAAAATAATTGATAATTTATGTTGAAAACCCGCTGCACAAATAAATTGTTTATGTTCTAACTATGTATGAAGAGTAAAAGATAATTAATTAGTAATAATACTCATTTAAATATAATGTTTTGCTTGAATCAAATAGCTAATATGTCTCTATAATGTAGGTAGTTAGCAAAATAACACATTACCTTCTACAAAGTTTCAAAATAATATAAATAAAATAAATATAAACCTAATTACATTTTAAAGGCTGCCCATGTGCATAAAATTACTAATACATTTAGTAAATAAGAAGAAATGGATTTACTCTATCATTTGTTACAAAATTGTTTAAAATGTTATTATATAAAAATAGGTCATAAATTTATGTTTATGTATTGAAACTAACCATAAAAAAATTGTATGAATCAGATAGCTTTGTCTAATAAACTCTACTTCTGTTCAAACAAACTTGACTTGTTAATTTGCTCATATATGGGTGAAGACATACATAAATTTTATTTTAAAACTAAATTGCATAGCTCCAACTTTCTCAGTAAATTAAACAAATTGAAATTTACAGAATTAACCTTCTATAAAGAAGTCCTTTTTCAAAACGTAACTATGTTTAGTAAGGAAACCGAACTTCCCCACCATAAGAAAGATTATGTCTGGGTGAATAATGATGTGACCTTGGACGACCTTGGTTTGATGCTGGATGCCCTCTCCATGGCCTAGAATCTTCTTCACTCATGTATCCTCCATTGTGGTAAGTAGTTGGTGAATGATTTGGTTGTGTATTTGGTACAGAAGACTTCCTCCATCCTTCGTAATACCTTCTGCGTCGGCGCTCATCATCTTCTGCTTCTTGTTTCTTTCGTTGTGACTTAGACGAACTGGATTCACTTGAATCCTCTCCTGACGTTCCTAGGCCCTGGTCTTTGTCTCCTTCCACTATGAATTTCCCCCGGGTGTCTCCATCGTATGTTGACATAACAATACGCGGCGCTTCTACCAAACCGTGCAATGGAACACCAAAATGTTTTCCATTTGGATTAAACTGCGTCGGATGCAACGACGGATGTGGAATACAGTATGGATGTGGAAAAGTTTTCTCAACTTCCGAGTTTTTACTTCTTGGTGAACAAGAACCAGGTCCAAACAGAGAAAGTAATACAGGTAACAAAAACATTCCGTGAAGTGCTCCAAAGAAAATAACCAGGAATATCATTTTAAAGAAAACTAAAAATATATAGCTGTCGGCTAAAATCAAAGCAATGACACCCAGTATTGTACTAACTGCTCCTTGGAATATGGGTAAACCTAACGAGTACAGACTCTCGCTTACTCTTTCTTCAATATTCTCCCTTTTGGATGACATGTAAGCATAGCAGATGTGAGCAGTGAAATCAACAGAGAAGCCAATACACATGATTAGGTTGATCATTGATATGGAGTCTAGGTTTACGTCCCACAGTGCCATGTAGCCTATGACACCGGTTTCAATTGAGACAATACAGAAAGCAACCCAGAGCGAGCAGAGAATGTTTGGAATGAATATGAAGGAAATGATCATCATAATGACTGCACCAATTACCATGCTTTGGATGGATGTAGGCCGAACAAGTTCAAACTGTAACCAAAATATTAATTTCTTAATTCTGTAATAAAATAAAAGTTAGCAATACTGTAATCTATAATAATTTATGCATAACTAAGTGAATACTGAAGAGCCTGGGTCTTTTGCGTTATACGATCTGCACTACATTCCACGCAAAAAACACTATATTTCAATAAAACATACACACAACATAACTTAACCTAGCGAACATAACAAATGAATTCCTTAAACTGTTGGTGGCCAAAAGCCAACAATGTCTTTTATTCTTTGTTCGAATGCATCGATCTCTTTATATCGTTGCCGCCAAAGAAATTCACATAAATAGGAATCAAGCAAGTCTTTCCTGGTTCCGCACTCTTTCCGGTTCCGCCTTTTTGCTGACGCCCATAAAGACTAGATTTGTTGAGTGTGAGCTCCTGTATACGGGTCAACGAAATTTTCGGAGTGATTCACCGTCAAATGTTTAAACTGCATCCCAGGAATATTTTCAATACCGGCGTAAGAAGACCACATATCTGATATTATTGTAGTACCCGGATCAATACACTCTGTGATAACTCTAAGTAGCATTGCCGAAGTTCTATTCTGAACAGCATATATGAAACATTGTTTAACCTTGTTGCAAATACCGCCAAACACCCATTGCTGTGGGTAAACTCTACCAACGTTGTTTTTCCTAATTTTACACTACTTCTGTTTTGAAAAACACGATTCATGAATTTGAACAGTTTTATTTACACCGCCAATTTTTCTAGGATTTTTAAGCAGAGAATCCGAGCACACTTGCCTCAAAAAATTCTTCCAATCACATATTGAGTGTTCACTCATGCCCAGTTTCATGACAATTTACTTCCCTCCAACCACGTGCCTTTCCTCAGACCAATTGCAACGCGGCATTTTTTTTTCTGGCATCGCCATCTGTCGTGCTTCTCACTCAAACTGAGCGCCATTTCATGTCCAGCATCGCAAAGGTGCGTATTGTGCAAAATACCGACTTTCTGTAAATATGCAACAGCTTTCTTCTTGGTCCCAATTTTCCTTACTAGACGCAACAAAGACATATTCCACCGTTCTCAACCACTGTACAACAAGACACTGCGACTGTATAGGTAGACCGGGACCTGCACCAATACCAGATAAAACCGGATTTTGCGATAAGATAAGTAACAATGATTACTGGTCGCCAGTGAAACACTCTAAATGAAACGTAGAAAACGTTTAAAGAAATGAGGTTGTATAACGCAAAAGACCCAAGAACCTACTGGCTGACACGTTTCTAAGCAATCGTTTCTCTTACAAAGCTAACCCTCGACTCAAGCTAGCTTAAATGAAATGATTGTTTCAAAAGGCGTCAGCCAGTAAGCTCTGAAGTAATCACTTAGTTATGTATTAATTAATTATAGTATAATTAGTGAATTCAAGATGATTACAACAAGCAACTTAAATAGTTTAGTATTTTCAAAAAATAGATCTCTGAATTTATATCACTTCAGTTGTTTAAATACTTTCTATAATATTTTAAAAGCATCTTTTTTTATGATGACTATAAAAAGTTAATTTCATGAAGTTGTAGAGCACAATATCTGAAACTCCTTAAGTCTTGTGTATAAGTAATAATTGAGCTAGCTTGTGAGTTGAGGTCGTAACTAAATAAATAACTGAGCACAAAGTTACAAAATATACTTTATTATCATACAGAGATGGAATTATAATTTGTAGTAGTGTTACTGATGATGATGGTATAAGTAATTGAAACAACTATAATAATAAAGTATCTTATTTTGTGAGCTCGTGTGTTTAGAATATGTTTTAATAAATTATCATTTATTAACCTATTTATACACAATATCAAGAGCACAGTGGTACAATATATTACAATGAAAACATTGGAGAGAACCCCAATACCACAAAAAATAATCAAAAATAACAAATAAAACAAGTTACTTAAGATTAAACACTTATGTACATTTCGATGACCATGCCATCATAATCAGAGGGTCTTATTACAAAATTACAATCTAGCAAACAAGAAGCTACAAACTAGAATGATGAGTTTGCAATGATTTTATTTTCTGTTTTTGTAATGTTATAAGAGTTTGCATCTATAATTTCAAGGTTTTGTTAGAATATTTATTTAAATCACATATCTAAAATTATTGTCAAGAGATTGTTGATAATGTAATTGCTTTTCTCTGATTATAGTAAAACATTTTATTAAAAAACCTTTGGTTTCAGTAGTTTTATTATATTTGGAGTGAAAAATATGGAGTTTCTCACACTGTGAAACTTACCAGTGACGTAATAGAAGCATCCAGCCTCTAGGCCAAAGATTCCCAAACTGGGCAAATTCGCCAATTAATGGGCGATTTTAGCATGTCAGAGGGCAAAACTGATAGAATGTTAATTCGATGGGCGATTTGAAAAAATTTGTGGAAAAATAATTAAGTATTTTATAAATTCAATATGACCGAAAAGTTTTTGCCTATAAAAAGAAGGAATAAAATAAGGTTGCAAACAAGTAAATGTACAGTATACACAAATAATTATGGCATTTTAGGTTAGAGTATTAGTGTTGTGATTATAATGTCTATTTAAACTTTGTCCAAATATTAATGATGTACCTATTAAGATAAAAATGTCTTTAAAACTCTTCATTTCTCAACCTATATATAGGTGTTTCAATGTATATGTTGGTAATTTTAAGTTTTATGTTTGTTTTTTTTAAATCAGGTGGGCGAAAATTATAAATCTCGAAAGTGAGGGATGGTCAGAAAGAGTTCGGGAAATGCTTTGATTGTTACATTTATTCTTGTAAAATTTCGCTCATGATTATCTTGTCTAAGCTAATTTTTGATACTATTTGATTGCATTTTTATTTGAGTTACTAGTTTGTAAGTTGTATATATGTTAGTATGTTACACTTGCTTATAGTAGCACTTATGGTCTAAGTTGACACAGGGAAACTTTTCCTGAAATGACCGTCCTCAATAATCAAAAAATAAGTGCTACTATAGACAAGTGTAACATACTAACATATGTACAAGTTTGCAGTTTTTGTGTTGTACAGCTTGAGGTTATTATTTAGTTTACTAATTTTGATATCACTCGGCAAAAATACCACTACTTACAGATATTTTTCACCAGATGTGTTTCAAACCAGTTCAGTGTATTGTTCAATATTGTGAGTTGTCACTACTCACAAAATTGAACAATCCACTGACCTAGTGCAAAAAGTGTCTGCTGAAAAATATCAGTAAGTAGTGGTTTATTTTGCTAAGCAATAATACAGGCTTATGATATATATATATATAAGTGATTTTAAATGTTTAAAAGTGCATGAGGGTCAAAGAATTTTCCTAGTGATTATAATAAATGTAACTTACCTTATATTATGTTTTCAAACTATTTACAATTCTTAATAAATATATCATTTACAATAACTGCTTTCATTATAAAACAGTTGCTCAACGCACAGTAATAAAGAAAAATATTAGACGTACAGCATCAATAATTTATTTCTTGTTTTATTCACACGCCTTCTAAGAGGAAGGTTAGGAGATGAGTAAATATGACTGGAAGTAAAAGAGACACATAATTGTTTCCTGCTGCTGGAATCAGAAGTAGGTAGTGGGAGAAAAGTTTTGCTCAAGTAGGGCAGCATTGAACCTGAGGCCTAGTTTACACTAAAGTGTATAACATATCAAAAACATTCATACATGTATAACAGTGTTAAAAATGCATCAGTGTACAACCCCTTCTAGCAGAACTTACTGTTTGTGTAAATGATGTAGTTGAGTTGATAAAGTGACGTCTCGCAAAATGTCTCCTCAATTAGACAAAAAGTAAGTTAAAAGTAATTATTGCGTAACTAAGTGAATGCTATTAAACTTAATTAGTGATACATTTCGAGACAATTGTTTCATTTATGAAGCTGACACTCTTGTGCAGGCAATCAATCAAGACTATAGGCATATAATTTAAGAGTGTTTAGGAGGTGGGGTCAAGTGTGTTGTTTACTATATAATGGAACAGGGTGTTGGATTCGAAGTGTGCACGGTCGTTTAAGATATGTTGTTATTCTGCTGTGTAATGTTTGAATATTTAAACTTTTTCTGTAGTGGTTAATTTTTTACAATAGTTTTTATATGTGGAGAATATTTAAGTTAGTATTAATGTTTGTGTATGTGTTGTTTGATGTATATGTGTTGTGTAGCTGGATTTTGGATTTATGTTTTTTATATCGTAGATCTATTGTCATTGATTCATTACATTATATCTTAAATGATCACATACACTTCTAAAACTCTATTCCATTATATAGTGAACAACCCCCTTAACCCCATTTCCTCTACACTCATAAGTCATACACCTGCAACCTTGTGTGATTGCCGACCGTAGAGGCAATGAAATGGTTGTTTTGAAACACGCCATCATTTAAGTTTAAAAGTATTCACTGAGTTATGAAATAATTATTTATAGTTTAATCAGTGAGTTCAAGAAGATTACAACAAGCAACTTTAAAAAGTAAGTACTACTATGGATAAGTGTGTGTTTGTGTGTGTATATATATATATATATATATATATATATATATATATATATATATATATATATATATATTTAGGTTAGTTTTGGTTGGTAAAGATTATTTAGATTTTTTGGACTAAGAGACTGACAGACTTACCTTGGTAAGAGTCCACTCTGTAGTCTTGAAATAGAAACACATAAAATCACTTAAACAATCATTGTTTAAGTGCTTTTATGTGTTTCTATTTCAAGACTACAGAGTGGACTCTTACCAAGGTAAGTCTGTCAGTCTCCTAGTCCAAAAAATCTATATCTATATATATATATATATATATATATATATATATATATATATATATATATATATATATATATATATATATATATATCACTTTCACTTATGTACTTAAACAAGAATCTTACTTGGTATTTATGCGAGTACTTTCAAAGACTGGTTTTGTCTCCATCCTCGGGCATACTGAACAGGGTTTTGTGGACAGCGAGCTGCATGGATTTGCTGTTGACCTTGGTGTACCATTAAGTTCTATTTTTAGATTCACTGCACTGTGCGAGTTTTTAACGTTTGTTTTGGGGTTAATATTGTCTATTAGATTGAATAATTTATCGTTTTTTGATTTTATTTGTATCTGTTCGTTAATGATATTATTTTTATTTTTATAAATTTCTAGTTGTTCCCAGATTGTCATTTTGAGGCCTTTTTGAACCTTTTTTACTAGGTGTATGTTTTTTAACGTGGGGAATGTGTGTTTGTTTTTGATGGCGTGTGTGGCTAAGTTTGAGTTATAAATTTCAGGTTTGATGTATGCATTGAGGTGTTCTTGATATCTGTCTTTTAATTTCTTTTTTGTTTGGCCTATGTATATTTTATTGCAGTCTGGGCATTCAATTTTGTATATTCCGTTATTAAGTGTGGGACATATTTTTTCTGGTTGGTTTATTTTGTTGATTATGTTTCCAGTGTTTTTGTAGGCTATGTTAATATTATTATTTTTTAGTGTGTATGTGAATGTAGCCCAGTTTGTTGTTTGTGGTTCGATTTTAGGTTGTTTTAATTTATTTAATATTTTAAATTATAATTTATCTATAGTTTTTTTTATTGTATCCATTTTTGTGGGCTATTTGATATATTATTTGTTTTTCTTTGGTTTTTTCTTCATTATTTAGAGGCAATTTTAGCATCCTGTATAAAAGTGAGTTGTAAGCGGCCATTTCATGTTGTGGGGGGTGGTTGGAGTGGTTTGGTATTGTATTAATGGTTTGTGTGGGTTTCCTATAAATAGAATATTCAATGTTATTTGTATTTCTGGTCAATGTTAGGTCTAGATAGTTTATTTTATTGTTTATTTCTTCCTCCATGGTGAATTGTATGTTAGGGTGTAAGTTATTGATTTCATTTAGAATGATGTTATTATTTATTGCTTTATTTTGTGAAATGTATAATCCATCATCAACATATCGTATCCAATGTCCGTTGGGGTCGTGTGTTTTTATGGTTTGTGTGATTAATTCGTCAAGTTTTTGGAGGTAAATTTCTGATACTATACTTGATAGTGGTGATCCCATTGCTAAGCCATCTGTTTGTTTATATATCTTATTATTAAATATGAAATAGTTTTGGTTTAGTATGGTCTTTAGGCATTTTGTGATTTGGTTTGTGTATTTGGGGTAGGTTTTAAGGTCAGTTAATCTGTTTTTTATTATTTGGATGATTTCGTTAATTGGTATATTAGAGTACATGTTTGTGATATCAAATGATATAAATTTGGTGTTTTTGGTTATGTTTATTGTTTTTAGTATTTCCGTTAATTCAATTGAGTTTTTTATAGTGTATTTATTTTCCAATTTAAGTTCGTGTTTTAGGTTTTTGGCTTTATTTGTGATATTTTATAGGCAGGTGCATTTTTAAAATTTATTAAGGGTCTTATGGGATTATTGATTTTATGTATTTTGATGAGGGCGTTCATTTTGGGGGGTTTGGGGTTGTCTATTGTATATTGGTAAGGGTTTTTTTGGTTGAATAAATTGTCATTGTTTTTTGCTAATTGTATGATTTTGTTTTGGTATTTTTTGGTGGGGTCTCTGTTTAATTCTATACAATTGTTGGATTTTATGAATTCTTCTGTTTTTTGGTTGTATTCTGTTTTTTATATGATTACTGTAGCGTTGTTGTTACACAAGAAAACAGTGTTGCATAATCTACAAATATATATGTGTATATATATATATATATATGAACTATATATATTACTATTGTTAATATATTACTATTGTAGTAATTTTATCCACCATTAAGTGCAATGATTTTACCTTGTGTGATGAGGCACCTTTCGGTCACTTGACCATTGTCGGCCGGTAAATTCAAAGGTAAAATTATTGCACTTAATGGTGGATAAAATTACTTCAATAGTAATATATTAACTTCATAAAGTCAGTGCAACGGAAAAACAATGGATAACATAATATATATATATATATATAAAGTAAATAAGTTTATGTTGTAACTATACAAAAGTTATTTAATCTATTTATTTAATTTTTGCTTGTGTAACATTTTCAAATTATATAGTATCATTAAATTGTGAAATAGTAAGTTTAGTCTTGAAGAATTAATAAAATTTATGGAATGGAAGAGTTAATTAAGTATGGCAAACAAATTTTATAGAATATAAACATATAAACTAAAAAAAAATTTATAAAAACAATTACCTGATCAAAATAGACAAAGTAGGGGTGGAAAACACTGACATTAAGACTTGACTCGTCACAAATCCTCCTTAGTTCTTTCACCATATCCTTCTCCATGTTCCCGTCGCTTATGTTCACTGCCTGTATCATGAACCTCGAGGCGATGATTTGTTTCTTGTCATCACTGAATTTAACATCCAATGAAAATGGGTTAGGCTTGAATAACCAGAGCTAGAACAGAGAAATTTGATTCTGTTATGATAAGTATTCATTGCATAAATGAGTAAATACTTTTGACCTTACTTGCTGACGTGTTTTGAAACAATCATTTCATTGACGAAGCTGGCACACCAAAGAGTCAGCATTGAGTAACAGGTCAACATTTTGTTAATGAAATGATTGTTTTAAATCACGTCAGCAAGTAAGTTAAAAAGTATTGGATTCAGTTACACATTTATTATTTATAACTTAATAGTGAATTCAAGATGATTACAACAAGCAACTTTAATTCTATTCTGATTGTTTCTGTTAAGTTGATTAAATATATAACCAACTGAGATATGATTTAAAATTAATTGAAAGTTAGCTGTAGCTTTCCGTGCCGATGTAGATTCGTGGCCCTCAGGGTAAGGAGGGTCTTTAACGGAGCCTCAAGGGCACCTGGCGCCACCCCTGAGTACTTAAGTCGCCTTACCGCCGTAAGCAGGGCTCTGCGGCAGCAGACCTTTATTTCCCTAGCTGCTCGTGGGAACACACATGGCAAAGATAGAAAAAATAAATTTAACCGGTCAGGTTAGAACCTACTGACAAATCTGTTCCTATGGAGGTGGCTTTGGCCCTCGTAGAGACAGATGGAAATCCAGTTGCGAAGGCAACAGGAAGAATGAGTGGGGCACAAAGGAGGAAAATATTCTGGCTTTCCTACCATGAGAAAGCAAAGAAGGCAGAGGCGGAGGGCAGAGAACCACCGCCACCCCCTTTGAGGAAACACCGGTCCGGGCAGCGGAAGGGTTTGACGGAGGCTGGGGCTAGAACCCGCCCTGTCGTCCCGGAAGCCAGTGGATCAGGTAGGACCTTAGTACGACAAGAGAGAGAGAGGAAAAGGAAGGAAAGGAGTACTTCTAATCCTACTCCAGAGTCGGAGGTCAAGAGGTCTAGGCCTGTTGGGTCGGGAGGGCCGTCTTTCTCATCGATCTCCGCCAACCTACCGAGGGTTCTTGTGACCTTTGGGGATAGTGTAGGCGTAAGGATGAAGATGGCGGCGTTCGACCACCTTAAGGGCACCGTCATGGACCGGATTCTGGACACTCCTAGTGGAGGTTTTGTTCCGCGGTTCAGAGACACTCACCTAAGGGATGGTTTATTTATGCATTTATTTGTGCTGAGGAGGAATCGGCAAAATGGCTGAGAGAAGTGGTACCGTCAGTTAAGCTCGAGGACGGGACTCAGGCAAGGCTAGTCCTGCCTGATGAACTGATCAAAAGGGTGAAAGTGACGGTGCTAGTACCACCACCAAAAAGGGAGGCCACTCAGCTGGTCAAGCTCATGGGGATGCAAAACCCAGAAATTGACACATCGAAGTGGAAGATCCTACAGTGCATTGAGCGGGGACCTGCAAGCCTCCTCTGCCTAGGATTGGATGAGGCATCGGCCAGACTATTAAAGGCAAGAGATGGGAAAGCCTTCCTGGGGACTGCAGAGGTCACTTTTAAGGGGAACTCTAAGGACCCGGACGAGAAGGGCGAGAGAGAGAATCAGGAGAAGGCGTAGGGGTCAGTTGGATATGGCTGACCCTCGGGCAATGATCCTGCAAATCAACTTGCACCACAGTAAAAGCGCCTTGGTGGTCCTAACCAGGTGCTTAAATGTGAGGCACACATTACCAGCGCTTGCGCTGGTGCAAGAACCGTGGCTGGTCAGGAAACGTATAAGGGGTCTGACTGCAGCTGGGCGCACCTACGCAAGTGAGGAACATGAGGGGCACAGAGCATGTGTGATAGTCAGAGGACTAGAAGCCACGCTGATTCAAGAATTCTCAACTAAAGACCTTGCGGTGGTTAGAATTCGAGGCAAGAGCGAGGTAAGTGGGAGCAGGGAGTTCATTGTGGCCTCCACTTACTGCGCTCACAATAGAGAATCGCCCCCTGCTGAATTACGTAAGTTAGTTCGGTACTGCAGGTAGAGGAATATAGGAATCTTAGTGGGCTGTGATGCCAATGCTCATAATGAGGTGTGAGGCAGCACAGACACAAATGAGCGAGGTGAGGAGCTCCTAGCCTTCTTGATTGAAGAAAACCTTGTGGTTTTAAACACAGGTGCCGAGCCAACATTTGTCACTTTTAAACAGAATGGAGGTTCTAGATATCACCTTCTGTAATAGACAAATGGTAAGGTGGGTGCATGACTGGCAGGTTTCGGATGAGCCCTCCATGTCTGATCACCGGATCATCACTGCTACGATGAGGGGAGTTGTCCCCCATGTGGTGTGGCTTAGGAACCCGAGAAGGACAAACTGGGAAAGTTTTAAGTCCTCGGTGAGGAGGCGGATGTCTGACTTCCGTGGTAAATATGGTACATGAAACGAACTGGAAAATACTGAGGCCTACATCAGGACTGCAATTTCCACGTCGTTTGAGGAAAATTGCCCTCTCTCGCGGATAAACACTGGGAGTGGTAAGCTTAAGTGGAACAGCGAGTTAGAGGCAAGACGGAAAGAGACTAGAAGGCTCTTTAATAGGGTAAAGAAGAAGAAAACTGCGGAGACCTGGCAGGCATATAAAGACAGCCAGGGTCTCTATAAAAATCTTATTAAAGAGGTTAAACGTGCTTCATGGGAAAAGTGGTGCTCAGACACAAGCACACTGAGTGACACTGCTAGACTGTTTAAAGTGTTAGCAGGTGGACCGAGGGGAGAGCTTGAGTTTGTCAAGAAGACTGATGGTAGCTTTACTGACACCCCGGAGGAAACACTGCGTCTGCTTATGAGGAACAGTTTTCCCGATATTAGACCGGTAAGGGACGGTGCTCAAAACCTCCGACATAAAGGGCGGACTGGAATATTGCTGGGCAGGTGATCCCAGCACAAAAGGTGAGAGAAGCGATTCTGTCTTTTGAGCCTTTTAAAGCGCCTGGGTTAGATAATATTACTCCAGCACTACTACAAAATTGCTTGGAGGAAATAATAGGGCCACTGACAGGATTACTCAGAGGCTGTGTTGCCTTGGGTTACACGCCCGGGCAGTGGCTCAAAGCGAAGGTTATCTTTATCCCCAAACCAGGGAGGAAAGGTTACACAGAGGTAAAGGACTTCAGACCTACCAGCCTCACATCTTTCTTGTTAAAGACATTGGAAAGGCTGGTGGACCACTGTTTGAAGGAGGGACCTTTGAAGCAGTATCCGCTTCATCAGGACCAACACGCCTACCGAACTGGTAGGTCAGTGGAGACTGCGCTGTTGTCGGTCGTAGACTTTATTAAGGGTCAGATCAACAACAAGGGGATATGTATTAGGGCTTTTCTTGATGTGGAGGGGGCTTTTAATAGTATTTCTAGACTGGCCATCAAGAGAGCAGCTATGGATCATGGGATTTCTGATGGAATTATAAATTGGATTATGAGTTCCTTGGAAAACCGGATAAGTACTGCATCCTGGATGGGGTGCACGATAAATGGGATGGTCTCGGAGGGCTGCCCGCAGGGTGGAGTGTTATCCCCTTTGCTGTGGAGCCTTGTCGTGGACGGCCTACTAAGGACACTCTGTGGAATGGGTGTCAAGGTGGTAGGATATGCGGATGACATAGCTATCCTTGTTAGGGGACCGTTTGAAGAGGTCCTCAAAGACCTGCTTCAAGAGGCACTCAAGGTAACAGAAGCATGGTGCAGGGAGAATGCACTATGCATTCAAGGAGAGAAATCTGTGGCACTCATCTTCACTAGGTGATATAAAACTAAATCGCTGGAGATGATGGAAGTTGGTAATACCAAAATAAGCTACGTTGAGAGCGCTAAATATCTGGGAGTTATTCTGGATAGGAAGCTACTCTGGCGTGAGCACTTGGAGGATAAATGCAAAAAAGCCATAGCTACGTTCTGGCAATGCAGAGGAGCCATAGGCTCGAGGGTTGGGTCCACGTCAGATGAACTGGATTTATTCCACCATTGTGGTGCCGAGGTTGGTCTTTGCCTCTATCATCTGGTGGGACAGGGCACAGAAAGAAACAAGTAAAAGAATGCTGGACCGCGCGCAGGGGCTCTTCCTTAGAGGCATAACAGCTACAAGGAGAAGCACACCATGTGCGGACATGAGGGTTATCTTGGGTTTTCCATCCTTGAGTCTTCAAATTAGGATGGAGGCAATGAAAACTGCATACCGGCTAAGCTGTACCGGGCAGTGGAAGACAAGTAGCAAACTTCATAAACAGCTATTTGGGGATTCACTGAAGGAGCTCTGGATAGAACCTCAGGATAAGATACTGTCTCTTAAAAGGGAAGAAGGAAACTACAAAATCCATATTCCTGCAAGAGAGGCATGGGCGGAGTATAGACCCAGACATGGTGAAATCTGGTTCACCGATGGGTCCAAGATGAAGGAAGGAGTGGGAGCAGGGTTTAGTGGACCGAGACACAAAGACAGATTTTGTCATCGCCAGGAGGACTACAACTCTGTCTTCCAGGGGGAGGTGCTCGCAATTAAACTATGTGCTGAGGAAATAATAGGGTCTGGCAGGAGGGGCAAGACCATCTGGATTTGCTCGGACAGTCAGGCAGCTCTGAAGGCTTTAGGTAAGGTTAGTACCAGCTCTAGGTTGGTGGCTGAGACTATGGCTTCTCTAGCAGAGCTGAGTAAGTATAATTCACTCAACCTAACCTGGATTCCAGGACATTCTGGCTGGATAGGGAATGAGAGAGCTGACGCCTTAGCAAAACAAGGGTGAATAACTCAAGGACCGTTGCTGAGGGCAGTGGGCATGCCGCCTCAGGAGGGGCGCAAGAGGATTACGGCACATATAGACAGGTTGTGCAGGGAAGAATGGAATGTAACCTTGGGGTGTAACAAATCCAAGGTAGTGTGGGGTTACTCAGGAGATTTGTGGGGCAAAGAACTACTCTCCTTAAGTAGACATCAACTCAGAGCTACTGTAGAACTGGTTACAGGCCATGGGAATCTGAGGGGGTTCCAATACAAAATTGGAAAATCGAGGTCCCCTGTGTGCAAGAGATGCGACGAGGACCAAGAGGAAAGCCCAATCCACGTACTCTGTGAGTGTCCTGCTTTGGGAGCTGCAAGGAGAAAGTGGTTTGGCTGGCAGGTATGTACACCAGAGGATATCAGAAGATCTAGCATCAGGTGGGTACTTGATTTCTGCAGAGGTAGGTATCCACTAAGCTAGTCCTGTGGTAGGGATGGGAAGAGAGTACAAAGGCTGCAGCTAAGTGCTCTACACCGATAAGGTCCCTCCGAGTTTTAGTAATAATAATAATAATAATAATAATAGCTGTAGTTTATAGCAAAAAAAAACATTTAATTTTATCCCTAAATATTAGAATGCTGGAGAGCTAGATAACTTTTCATTATATCCCAATAACAATGAACGACAGGAATAAATAACAGACTGAATGTAATGGGATTAAAGTATTAAATTAGTTTAAAACTTGATTTACAACAGAACAATGTCACTATTTTTATGGACTTTTTGTAAAGAAGTTGAGAAAATTGTTCTGTAGGAAAAGTTAAAAAACAATAATTTATTGCAAAAAAACCATTCAAGAATTTAACGTGCTTTATTTCTATAGTTTATCTCTTTTTTCTTGATACCGCTAAATCAGTGCTATACAAAAACAATAAAGTGTAACTAAAAATATTTGGAGATATGTTAGTATGTTACATTTGCTTATACAGTAGTATCATATACTTTTTTTATTATTGATGGCTGTTAGATTATTTCGTTTTGTAACAGAGTTACAGTCTGAGTTCACAATGAGACAAATCTCCCAAAATGGCCGTCCTCAATAATCACAAAAGTAAGTTCAAATAAATAAATTATTTTCCAACTTGCAGTGGATGACACTCAATTTAAATACAGTTTATACAAATAACAATTCATTAATTAATTTTACTTACTATTTTCCCACTCAATATTGTTATTCTGTCATATGTGCATTCATATTACTGTTAATTGTAATTATTTGATAAAACGTAACTCAAAAAATATTTGTCTTTTTTGACCTGAGCCGGTATTGACTTAATTTTGTTTGTTTATATTATTTGTTTTATTACATAATTTTCACCTTAATACACCTAATACAAAGACTTGCTAACTGTGTTTACTCAACATTTTATTTATAAAAATCTATCCAAAAGGGTTTAGATATAGTAACAAATTTCATGTAAGAAGCTATATTACTCTGTTAACATTGTGCTTACTTCATTTAATGTTTTGATAAAATCAGGCTCTGTATCGATTGTTACGTTCAGGTAGTCCTGATTGCGCTTCACATAACTGACGAAAGAGCGAAGCCATGACTCAGTGTAAAGAGGAGATGAGATGTAAATAGAGCTTTCAAAAGATCTTGTCAGGTTCTCAACTTGTGCCTGAACCATGGGGTCAGAGTAATTGAGTGGTCCACTCAAAATCACCTGAAAAAATTAATGTATTAGAAATAATGATTTATTTATAGTATTTGAGGAAATGCATTTGTGTTGCCAGAAATAATATTATATAATGTTTTAAAGGAGTTTATTGTTACAATTAAATCTTGCTTCCTGATTTTAATAACAACATAATACTGTCTATGTACTGTAAACATACCAATGAAAGATTTAACTGTAAAATAAAAACTTTGAACAGTATTTACTGCTATAATTAAATAATAAAAATATATACAACTCACAAATATACAATTTTTTATTTCAAACGTGTTTCGACGACTACTTTGTCGTCATCTTCAGTGAAAATACACAAATGAAATTAACTAAAAAATATATATATTAAACATAACCTATAAAGTTTTAACAAAGGTAAAAACAAAAGTAAAAACTTTTGTTTTTACCTTTGCTAAAACTTTATAGGTTATGTTTAATATATATATATTTTTTAGTTAATTTCATTTGTGTATTTTCACTGAAGATGACGACAAAGTAGTAGTCGAAACGCGTTTGAAATAAAAAATTGTATATTTGTGAGTTGTATATATTTTTATTATTTAATTATAACTTTCACTCACAAGCCAGCTCGAATATTATTTATAAGTATTTACTGCTATTTAAAATACTTAACTAAGTGAATATGTAATGGCTTACTTGCTGACGCGTTTTAAAATATTCGTTCCTTTTACGAAGTTAACCTTTTACTCTTGCAATAACATCAAACAACTGTATTTAATGCTTACCAAACTTAAAATTAAAGTAGTTTTTTAAAAACTTTCAAGGCACAGGACACTTTTGACAATATTTGTCATTAATCTTTTGTGCATACTTAAAAAGACTCTAAACTCTGAAGCTAGCTGCCACTCCAGCCAGACTCAGTGTGTTTTAAAAAACTAACTTCAATTTTAGGTTTAAGAATATCTTTGTGTAAGAAGTTTTTTAAAAAAATTTTACAATTGTCATAGACAACAAACTGGATGACATAATTGGAAGGAAAATTAATGTCATAAGTAATTATTGGACAACTGAGTAAAAAATTTTAACTTACTTGCTGACGTGTTTTGAAACAATCATTTCATTGACAAAGCCAACTACTCGGGTTTTGAAACGTGTCATCAAGTAAGTTAAAAGTTTTCTCTCAGTTAAGCAAAAATTACTTATGTTTTATTCAATGAATTTGAGATGATTACAGTAACCAATGGAGCTTAATGTTTGAGTTTGGATTTATTCCAGTACATAAACACACAATCACAAGGATAGTATATTTAGTGAAATATATTGAAAGAGTTTATGTCAATTTTCAACTACAATGAGTTTTTAAAATGCCCCTGAGCCTTATAACATGTAATTAGTTAGTTACTGCTAGATTTTTTGTTTTGGAATGAAAACTAATCATATGCTTAATCAGAAAAATGTTTGTTTCAAGTCTGATGTTTTCATTTGGTTAGTACAGTCGGAAGTGGAAGCACCACGAAGCAACTCCTCTAGGGCTTGGATGTAATAAATACAAATTTCAGGTGAAACGAAGTTATCCATAAATACAACATATGTTTTATAAGGGAACCATTATAGATTATTCTTGAATTTTGTGGTCCATTACGTTCGGCGAATCTTAATTAATCTCTTTAACAATCGTTTATGACTATCCGAACTTTAGATTTTGTAAATTTGTGAAAATTTACTGAGACAGAACGTTTTCGATAGCTATGTGCCGATCTTCATCAGTGTCTTCTCCTTGGAGATGTCGGGTTAAGCAGTGACGGTTTTAAAGGCAGGTTTTCGATAGTATCAAAGAGTATGTGTGACTTGTATTGTGTTTGTTCGTTTAATATGTTTGTACTTTGTGTATCTGTAAGTTTCATATTGTTCTAGTGTGTTGAGATCTGGTCCTTTTTTGTTGATGTGTAAAATTTCTAGGTTATGGTAAATGTCTGTGTGTACAAGCACCAGGCGTATTCAAACTAAATTGCAACAAATTTTACATTGGACAAACAGGTCGCAGCTTTAAACAAAGAGTCGAGTAACACAAACAGAACACCAACTCAGCATTTTACAATCACATAAAAGAAACAGGACACAAATATACAGACATTTACCATAACCTAAAAATCCTACACATCAAGAAAAAAGGACCACATCTCAACACACTAGAACAATATTAAATTTACAGACACACAAAAACACAAAGTATAAGCATATTAAAAAAAACAAACACAATACAAATCTCACATACTCTTTGATACTATCGAAAACCTACCTTTAAAACCGTCACCGCTTGACCCGACATCTCCAAGCAGAAGACACTGATGAAGATCGCCACATAGTTATTGAAACATAGTTATTCTGTCTCAGTAAGTTTTCACAAATTTACAAAATCTAAAGTTCGGATTCATTATGATTAAACAAAAATTTATTATTTTCCATACCAATTATTTTGTAGTTGCTTGTAATATGAGATAAATACTTGCAATTTGGTTTTATTATTTATATATGTTGATTTCATCTTCACTTGTAAAATCACTTGTAAATATTTTACGACTTGCCTATAGGAGCACCTATTTATATTTGTTGAGGGCAGCCATTTCAGGAGATGTGTCCGAGTTGACAATGGGACACATATCCTGAAACATCTGTCCTCAACAAATATAAGTAAGTGCTACTATAGGCAAGTCGTAAAATATTAACAAGTATTTTAGTTTTATTATTTATTATAGAATGTTGCAGCAAAACTTTACCAGGTTGCTAATAAAGTAAAACCAAGGCATGTAGCAAAGTAATCTGTGATATCGCACTGTGTCAAAATAAAAAGTTATCTTTTTGGAAAACAACCATATATTTTTCCTTGTTCACACAAAAAACTAGGTTCAAAGATGAATCAATTAGTTATTTCTCTTTATACACATTAGGCTCCACAAATCTAGACAAAATATTGAAATATTCGACCATACAAAGATCACTAGATCTTATAGATGTACAATGATCTTGTCTAACAATCAAAACTTTGGCAGTAAATGTTGAAACATTAATTTAAATATTGTGCATTAATCAATTATCAATAGCGCAAGAAAACAAACAGAAATATAACCACTGCAATGAAAACTGCTGCCTAGCTTTGTATAGAGGTTAAACTGTTGTTAGCACTTACTATGTCTGTTCGTAGAACAGGTTGTAATTATTCTACTTTGAGTAGACCGAAAGCAAAGACAAGGACAGTGGTGGAAAATTGATTGATAGGTTGTGTTATCATTCATGTTCATTGCAATGTTAAAGTGAACATTGACGGTAAAATCAATCAATTTGCCAAATCATAACAAAGAAGAATTAACTTAATTTTGCAGCACAATTTGCATCAAACTACTGAATATTAAACAGAAAATTTTGCAAAATAACTCAAATGTCACAAAATATAAAAAAATGATAATGTCATATATGTTATAACCCAATGTCCTCATTAGTAACGAGTGGTCTGTATATGATGAGGACAGTTTAGCTGTCAAAATATCTTTATATTAACGTCATTTTATAAAAATATTCATACACCAAATTGAACAAAATCACATTTTACACAACAATAAATACTCAGATAACATAATTTACTGGTACAGATACGTCGACGACATCAAACATTATATAAAGGCAACACACGCAGAGCACACATATTTCTAAAACACCTTAATTCTATTCACCCAAAACTAACATACGCCATCGAAACAGAACAACAAAACTCTCTCAACTTCCTAGACCTTACAATTACACGAACAGACAAACAAACACATAAATTCAACATAGACCGAAAACCCACTTGTACCAATACGACCATTCACAGCTCCTCAAACCACCCACACCAACATAAACTAGCTGCTTACAACATCATGATATATTGCCTGCTTAAAACACCGTTGAACAGAGAAGAACACTACCAGAAGTTAAACACCATAAAACATATAGCACAAATTAATGGATACAACCCTACAATGATTGACAAATTATACAACCGCCTAAAAAATAAACATAATAACCCAAATACAAACACACAACAGGACAATCCCATAAAATACCTATCAATACCATACAGATCATCCAAAACCCACAATCTAACCAACAGACTACAAAAATACAACTACAAAATAGCTTACTCCACACACAACACATTCAATAAACAATTTAAACCCAACAACAAAATCGACGACATTTTCAACGCCGCTGGTGTTTACAAACTTATTTGTAGTTCGTGCCCCAGTCTTTACATAGGCCAGACAGGAAGGTCCTTCTACACACGTTACCAAGAACATATAAAAGCACTAACAAACAATAACTACCAATCAAACTTTGCTGATCATCTCAACTTTACAAAACATGACTACATAGACATAACATCTAACCTACAAATTCTTCATAAACAACACAGAAATAACCAACTCTACACAACCGAACAATACGAAATATACAGACAAATCAAACTACACCCTACACACATACTCAATACACAATTACATCACAATTCACACACAATTTTTGACATCATAACTCCTAATACTACGTATCTCACCTAATATCCCACCCCCACTCTAACCTACGTAAACCTTGAGATCAGGTACAGTCTGATTTGACAATAGGACACATCTCCCGAAACGACTGTCCTCAAGAAACAAAGTAAGTGCTACTATAGGCAAGTTTATAAATATTTAAAAGTGTTTAGTGATAACTAGTAGCTCACGTGAAGATGGAATCAACAAATAAAAATATTTTGTAAGATTAGAGTTATTTTGCATGTTTTTGCTGTTAATGCTATTACTACAATCCTAACTCAATAGTGTAAGTTTATATTATTTTAACAAATTTCAAAATTCTAAATAACAACTTCTATAAATAATATTCGAGCTGGCTTGTGAGTTGAGGTTTATAAACACAATAAATATACACAACTCACTTTTATAATAACTTTAATCTCAAACTCGTTCAACGGCATTATGTCGTCATCTTCAGTGATGCTATCACAAACAAAACTTTAATTACAAAAAAAATTGAACATGTTTTAAAATATTATAGGTTATGTTCAATTTTTGTAATTAAAGTTTTGTTTGTGATAGCATCACTGAAGATGATGACATAATGTCATTGAAACGCGTTTGAGATTAAAGTTTTTATAACTGTGACTTGTATATTCTTCTTGTGTTTACAACTTCTATGTTGCATGCTAGTGGGGCTTTCTCGAGGAAAGCTAATGCTGGCGTTTGGTTCACTGTGACAATTGCTCTTTCGGCACAAAATACACAGCTATCCAGGGGCAGGACGAGGACCAACCAGCTCACCCCCCCCACCTCCTCCCCGAATAAGGAGCAACACTCCCTACTGCACTGTAAAAACGCCGGGGAAAAGTACTTTAGAGAAGCCTGGGCTGCCCGGTGGGAAGCGACTGGACGACACCTGTTCCATTTGCAAAACAAACCTGCGTCGGCCGACAATTACAGAGACATCAAGCGTCAAGTCGCGACATTTGCGGCAAGAGCCAGGACGGGACATCTGGTCAAGGAAGCTTATTTATACCGGTTTAACCTTGCTGAATCACCTTTCTGCGCTCTTTGTGATGAGGAGCAAGACGAAATCATCAAGCACATTCTTCGGGATTGCACTTACCCCATCCCAGCGAGGGACCACATGAGGGTTGAACTGGAGAAGTGGCAGGACTTCCTCCTGAACAGAGGGCTCTGGAGTTTGGCGTTCCGAATATATAGTGGACATCGGGCTATCGGCTACACCTAGAGCTGGACGCCTGGACTAAGAATAATAATAATAATAATAACTTCTATGTTTGTTAAATATTATAAATATGATTTAATATGTTTTCTTTAAGTAAGTAGATACCCTTACATGTTTTCTTTAAGTAAGTAGATACCCTTACATGTTTTCTTTAACTAAGTAGATACCCTTACATATTTTCTTTAAGTAAGTAGATACCCTTACATGTTTTCTTTAAGTAAGTAGTTACCCTTACATGTTTTCTTTAAGTAAGTAGATACCCTTACATGTTTTCTTTAAGTAAGTAGTTACCCTTACATGTTTTCTTTAAGTAAGTAGATACCCTTACATGTTTTCTTTAAGTAAGTAGTTACCCTTACATGTTTTCTTTAAGTAAGTAGATACCCTTACATGTTTTCTTTAAGTAAGTAGTTACCCTTACATGTTTTCTTTAAGTAAGTAGATACCCTTACATGTTTTCTTTAAGTAAGTAGTTACCCTTACATGTTTTCTTTAAGTAAGTAGATACCCTTACATGTTTTCTTTAACTAAGTAGATACCCTTACATATTTTCTTTAAGTAAGTAGATACCCTTACATGTTTTCTTTAACTAAGTAGATACCCTTACATATTTTCTTTAAGTAAGTAGATACCCTTACATGTTTTCTTTAAGTAAGTAGATACCCTTACATGTTTTCTTTAAGTAAGTACATACCCTTACATGTTTTCTTTAAGTAAGTAGATACCCTTACATGTTTTCTTTAAGTAAGTAGATACCCTTACATGTTTTCTTTAAGTAAGTAGATACCCTTACATGTTTTCTTAGGATTATTTCCATCTTGCCCTCCACTCAAAAAAATCCTAGATTTGCCTAACAGTAAAGCGTTTTTTTGTATTTTTTACCATAGTTTGTTTATTATTGTGTTGTATCCAAAACACTAAAATTAACACTACAGACAGGGAAAACAAATACATCACATTACCATACATAAACAAAATAGCCCACAAATTTCAAAAAATAGGATACAAAATGGCATACAAAACTAATAACATGTTACAATACAAAATACAACACAACACCAACAACAAAGATAAACTACAAGCACCAGGCATATACAAACTGAACTGCGACGAATGTAACAAATTCTACATTGGACAAACAGGTCGCAGCTTCAAACAAAGAGTCGAGGAACACAAACAGAACACCGACTCAACATTTTACAATCATATAAAAGAAACAGGACACAAATACGGACATTTACCATAACCTAGAAATCCTACACATCAACAAAAAAAGAACCACATCTCAACACCCTAGAACAATATGAAATTTACAGACACACAAAGTACAAACAT
>JBAIZL010000010.1:16395513-16400513 GCA_036971475.1 Prosapia bicincta
TGAGAGTTGGCTGGGAACTGACGAAAGAACTAGTTGACACAGAATCGTTATTTATTATAGCTTCGGGCGTACGTATATTACTAAAAGGGTCGCTTCTTGTCTAAGTGATGCCATAACAGCCCTTCCGTCAGCCTCTTTGGAGTCATGCTTGTTTCAAGATATACACAGTAGACATACAAGCCCACTTAAGTTGACTTATTTCCGTCCACGAATTACGATGCAGATAAAGCACAACAAGGCAAACTGATTTATAAATAATATTCGAGTTGGTTTGTGAGTTAAGGTTATAAACACAATAAATATACACAACTCACAACTATACAACGCCTTTCAATGATTTAGAGTTTTATAATTTTGAGTTGTGTATATTAATTGTGTTTATAACCTAAAAATATAAACATAACTTTACTTCTGAAGATGATTACCATGCAATCGAAATGTACATAAAGTAATTGTAATAAAGATTTTTGTATTGTGGTTAGTGGGTTTTATTTATTTAGTTTTTAAAAAATAACCTTAATTCGTCACGTGAGGCACTTGTCACAGATTTAGGGTAAAATGGGTTTAATTGCAAATTATCGCTAACCTTTGCGTCTCTTTTTATACAGTAAGGAATCATAGGAAGAAGGCAAAGCTACAACAAACGTTCAGGCTATGCTGCGGACCCAGAGAGCACAGAAATAACTAGAGGGGCAGAGTATTCTCTTTACATATCGCCGTGAAGCAAGGTCCGCCATCTTGGTGAGGTATCTGCTCCGGAAAACAAGACCTGGCTACTGACTAAGTTTAATAGTTAGAGCTTCCCTCCAACAGTGTTTTAAACCTGTTACCATTGTAAAAAAATAATAAAATTTGGTTTCATAGTAATATATAATACAGGGATTACGATGGTTAGAAGATTTTAATTTTATATAATAGTTCTCTTATCTTAAAACGACATTAAATTAAAACCTCTCTAAATAAAATTACGGCTTGACATGAAAAGTCAGTCAGTGAAGTTTTTTTAAAAATGTTTTGGTCAGGTAAATGATGTCAGCGGGAAAGTTGGCGGTATTATTAACAATTTTATTTATTTAAAAAAGAAATATTTCGCTACGGCCACCGGTTTAGTTGTGGCGTTGGCGTATTTTAGCTATTGTCTGAAAGCTATACTTACTACCGCAAACGAGTAATCATACAGTGTGCAGAGGGGTTAATCATGTAAAGTTATTCATAAAGAACTCTTCGTAAGAGCCGGTTGGTTGTGTTGGTTTTACATTAGAACGTTAAATATATAATTAAATGTTGACTACAACTAAAACGTTTTTATCCTCTACCTGAGATAAACTCCATTTAAAATACACTTGACAAATCGCCCCTTCCCCTGTAACAAAGTACCCCACTTACGGGCTACTTTTGTCACATTTGCAAGGCTCTAGAAAAAGTAAAATGATATGCGAGGTCTGTTCAAAAAGTATCGGAACTTTTGTGTATTTTCAAAAAATATCCATTTAACACCCCATTAGATATTATACCCTTGTGCCAAAGCTTTTTCCAATCCTCGAAGCCCTTCAAAAAGCCTTTTATTGTGATCTGGTCCAGCCTCTCCTTCGATGCAGCCTTTATCTCGTCAATCGTAGAATAGCGTCGTTTTATCATGGCCCACTTCAGTTACGGGAACAAGCAAAACTCTTAGGGGACCACATCTGGGGAATACGGTGACTGCGGGATCAGTAGTGTGTTATTTCTGGTCAAACATTCGGGCACAAATAACGATGTGTGAGCAGTGGCGTTGTCATGGTGCAAAAGTCTCCTTGCAACATAATAACTGATTGAAAAATAAATTATAGTGTGTCTTAAAGTTCAAAGTTTACGGCTTTACAAATGGTTTTAATTTATACGTCAACATACAGGGGTAAAAATATAAAATGTGAATATTGTGACATAGTATCTCGCGCCCTTTACTTATAGATGGATACTTGTAGTTATAAAGCAACCAGCCGATATGATTGATAACGCCAGGATCCAGGTAGGGACATAAACACCCTAGTAGAGGATGTAGGGATCATGATATCAGCTGTGCTCGGTGAAGTACCTGACAGAATCACAAAGAGGTTTCTTACCTGTTACACCCCTTGTGAGAAGAAGGGTAGATGTAAGTACTAGGTAGGTAGGAGCAAGGAACGGGCCCAGTGATCCCCTAGTACCGGGTGTAGGGGAATAATGTAGCGTAATCAGGGTCACTAACTTGACCCACAACAATTACTTCCAATTGTCTACTGTTGATAGCTTCAAACAAGCGTGACTCCAAAGAGGCTGACGGAAGGGTGTTATGCCACCACTAAGACAAGAAGCGACCCTTTGAGTAATATAAATACACTCCAAACTATAATAAATAACGGTTCTGCGTCAACTAGTTCTTTTATCAGTTCCCAGCCAATCTCTCAGAGGCAAATTTAATAACGACGGAACGTTATTTAAATTGATTGTTTTTTATTTATTTACTTTTTTGTTTATTTGTTTCCAAATCATTATGGCTTTCCATATTACACGCCTATATGAACTTATTTATTATATTTTACTTCAAATAGCTTCAACATGCCTATACGTACTCTGGACAGTTTAAACCGTATGAAGTTCCATTACTGATGGTTTTACTACTTTTATATTCTTAAATAAT
This sequence comes from Prosapia bicincta, assembly GCA_036971475.1. NCBI lineage: Eukaryota > Metazoa > Arthropoda > Insecta > Hemiptera > Cercopidae > Prosapia > Prosapia bicincta. Next base: position 16,398,173 of record JBAIZL010000010.1, read on the forward strand.
TATTGGTTGAAATTACTTATTATTTTAATTTTAAAAAAATGTTCTTGTATGTTTCTTTAATATATATTTCTAATTGACAATTTTAATGAATTTGCTAAAATATGAATCTATACTTTCTTTCTTTGCTGATATTTTGTGTTTTTATCTGCCTCGTTTGGTCCTCTTGTTTCTTTACACTTCGAACCTATTAGAACATGCATAGCTTTGTATTAATAGGTCTGTCTTCATAATTTTGGCAATGTTAAGCTAAATATTTCCCTTGCAAATACAAAACCGTCAATTTTTATTATTTACGCTAAATTACGAGTAAAGAAATACTGAATCTGGGAAAATAATTATTACAAAGGCACGGATTTGTCCAGTACCTAACCCCTAATATGTGTTCACTGAAGGGGAGACACTGGATGGAATACTTTGACGAAGCCCTCTAACGATCGCCCTTTGGAGTGCATTGAACCAACCAATCTTCCCGGCTACATTTCCGTTTCCTTTTGCCTTTGTCTACTTGAACCAGGGAAACGGACTGTAAGCTAGCGGCGGTTCATGGCTCTCTGTCAAGAAGCAGGGCCGGACAGTGAGCCAGCCGCAGTCACATTGTGGGGGAGGGGTTGCGAGAGACGAAGAGAAAGCTGCAAGGAAGGAGGAGAGCAGTGACTAATAAATTTATGGTTTTTTTTATTTATTTACTTTTTTATTATTTGCTTCTAAAGCATTAGACTTTTCCAAATGATATGTCTAAATAAACTTAATTGTTACATTTTAATTGAAATAACTGCAACATACTAATATTATAGACAGGTTTGAACTGTATGAAATTGCATTATTGATTCGTTTTCCAATTTTTATTTAAAAAAAATAATCATTCGTTTAAATTACTTACTTTAATTCTTTTAAACTAAATTCATTTACTTTTTGAAATATAGGCTATATACATTTTCAATTGACCTTTTTAACGAATTTGCTAAACTATCAATGGGTATCTAACTTTTCCGTTGTTGACATTTTGTATTTTTATCTGCCTACATTTAAAGGTTAGAATCTTCGCACAAAGCTTGTGCATGAATTAGGCCCCCCCCCACACGCAATGACAGACCGTTGGAAGCAATTGCAAAGTAAAAGCTTTAAAGTAAAGCACAGTTACGTAAGACAATAACTCCTAACCTCTAATTATATTTACGGGTCGGTTTTTGTGGTCTAATAACAGAACCCGTCGTGTGGAACAACAGTACGTTAAGAAATATCAGTTCCGTTTATACGTTCCTTCGTTACGCTTGAGGTACAGCAGGAAGTTGTAAAGTGGATTTGTGCTGCTCTGTCAAAGAGACGCCATTGTCAACACAAATATGTACTGTTTGATGGATTCTTCACAAACAGCAAAAGTTGTTTCATTCGTTTGGGGAGAGAGATTTATGTGTTGGAGATCCTCTCCTTAGTAGGCAATAATTTAAAGTGGGAAGTAGTCTTGAAGCTACAAGGAGAACTATCGGAGATTGCTGATCTCCTGTTCTAAAATCACAGGCAATAAGTTGCACAGGGAGCTAGTCTTGAAGCTACAAGGAGAACCATCGGACTTTGTAGATCTCCTGTTCTAAAGGCACAGGCAATACGTTAAATTGGGAGATAGTCTTGAATCTACAAGGAGAACTATCGCACATAGGTAGAGGGAGGGAGAGAGAGAGAGAGAGAGAGAGAGAGAGAGAGAGAGAGAGAGAGAGAGAGAGAGAGAGAGAGAGAGAGAGAGAGACAGACAGACAGACAGACAGACAGACCGACAGACAGACAGACACACACACACACACACACAAATGGACACAGACACCCACAGAAACACACAGAAACACACACACACACACACACACACTCACACACATTATACACAACTCGGTCATCCATACACATACACATTTCCATAGACGTTTAGAAGGCAAATTTTTATAAAACTTATTCTGACCTGACAAGGAGAGCGGTTTCACCTTCAGGCAGGTGATGGAATGCCGGTTGTCCTGCTCGGCGTATCCTGCAATGGCGACGCAGGCCGCGAAGAACGTCAAATGCCACACGAATATAAAGCCCACTGCAAAGCCTGGAACACAAACAGACACTGTTTAATACATCTGGAGACAACAAACAAACTACTCCAGGGGTTCCCAAAACTTTTGGGTCCACACCCCCTCCTCTTGATATGAAAGCCTCCCCGCCCCCTTAACTTTACATACGCTATAAGTAAATGGTATAGGCATATGAAAATCAAATACTATATATTAAAAACAATTTATTAATATATAGTTTCACAAAAAACATGATATAACATTTCAAGTTTTAATTTGCAATGTAAATGTTA
>JBAIZL010000010.1:16405513-16438013 GCA_036971475.1 Prosapia bicincta
CAAGAATTGAGTAAAGTAACAACAAGATTTGAAATTTTAATTTTGAGTCGTAGAAAACTGAACAGGCTATATTAGAAACAAATATCTTTTTTAATATGAAAATTCAAAGATATAAATTTTGTAAGTTAGATATTATAGATTCGTAAAATATAAAATTGCACATACAAATTATACATGGATAAAGAAAGAATAAAAATTAGAACATCCACAACACCTCAAACCACCCTATCCAACACAAACACGCTGCCTTCAGATCCATGCTCCATAGACTTAAAGAAGTTCCAATGGCCACAGAAACATAAACAAAGAACTAGACATCAATAAATATTTAGCATACTCAAATGGATACAACACTATAATAATAGACAAACTATGGTACAAAATACAAAAAAAAAACCACTAAAATGAACACCACAGACAGGGAAAACAAATACATTATATTACCATACAACAACAAAACAACAAATAAAATAGCCCTCAAATTTCAAAAAACAGGATACAAAATAGCATACAAAACTAATAACAAGTTACAATACAAAATACAACACGACATCTACAACAAAGATAAACTACAAGCATCAGGCGTATACAAACTAAACTGCAACAAATTCTACATTGGACAAACAGGTTGCAGCTTTAAACAAAGAGTCGAGGAACACAAACATAACACCAACTCAGCATTTTACAATCTCATAAAAAACAGGACACAAATATACAGTCATTTACCACAACCTAGAAATCCTACACATCAACAAAAAAGGACCACACCTCAACACACTAGAACAATATGAAATTTACAGGCACACAAAAACACAAAGTACAAACATATTAAACGAACAAACACAATACAAATCACACATACTCTTTGATAGTATCGAAAACCTGCCTTTAAAACTTCAGTAAATTTTCACAAATTTACAAAATTTAAAGTACGGATAGTCATATACTAATGTTAAGGTGATTAATTAAAATTAGAGTGATACGGGAAATCGTCTGCCTGGTGCTTGTTCAAGCAACTTTATGAAACATGCTGGTAGGTAAAATCAGTATTTTGTAGGTTGTGGCGACTACTAATTCCTACTATTAGTTCACACTCTCCTTACGACAGTCATTTCATTTATTCAATTCCTACTATTAGTTCCCATTCTCCTTACAACAGTCATTTCATTTATTCAATTAATACTATTAGTTCCCATTCTCCTTACAACAGTCATTTCATTTATTCAATTCCTACTATTAGTTCACACTCTCCTTACAACAGTCATTTCATTTATTCAATTCCCACTATTAGTGCACACTCTCCTTACAACAGTCATTTCATTTATTCAATTCCTACTATTAGTTCACACTCTCCTTACAACAGTCATTTCATTTATTCAATTCCTACTATTAGTTCACACTCTCCTTACAACAGTCATTTTATTTATTCAATTCCTACTATTAGTTCCCATTCTCCTTACAACAGTCATTTCATTTATTCAATTCCTACTATTAGTTCACACTCGCCTTACAACAGTCATTTCATTTATTCAATTCCTACTATTAGTTCACACTCTCCTTACAACAGTCATTTCATTTATTCAATTCCTACTATTAGTTCACACTCTCCTTACAACAGTCATTTCATTTATTCAATTCCTACTATTAGTTCACACTCTCCTTACAACAGTCATTTCATTTATTCAATTCCTACTATTAGTTCACACTCGCCTTACAACAGTCATTTCATTTATTCAATTCCTACTATTAGTTCACACTCTCCTTACAACAGTCATTTCATTTATTCAATTCCTACTATTAGTTCACATTCTCCTTACAACAGTCATTTCATTTATTCAATTCCTACTATTAGTTCACACTCGCCTTACAACAGTCATTTCATTTATTCAATTCCTACTATTAGTTCACACTCTCCTTACAACAGTCATTTTATTTATTCAATTCCTACTATTAGTTCCCATTCTCCTTACAACAGTCATTTCATTTATTCAATTCCTACTATTAGTTCACACTCTCCTTACAACAGTCATTTCATTTATTCAATTCCTACTATTAGTTCACACTCTCCTTACAACAGTCATTTCATTTATTCAATTCCTACTATTAGTTCACACTCTCCTTACAACAGTCATTTCATTTATTCAATTCCTACTATTAGTTCACACTCTCCTTACAACAGTCATTTCATTTATTCAATTCCTACTATTAGTTCACACTCGCCTTACAACAGTCATTTCATTTATTCAATTCCTACTATTAGTTCACACTCGCCTTACAACAGTCATTTCATTTATTCAATTCCTACTATTAGTTCACACTCTCCTTACAACAGTCATTTCATTTATTCAATTCCTACTATTAGTTCACACTCTCCTTACAACAGTCATTTCATTTATTCAATTCCTACTATTAGTTCACACTCTCCTTACAACAGTCATTTCATTTATTCAATTCCTACTATTAGTGCACACTCTCCTTACAACAGTCATTTCATTTATTCAATTCCTACTATTAGTGCACACTCTCCTTACAACAGTCATTTCATTTATTCAATTCCTACTATTAGTTCACACTCTCCTTACAACAGTCATTTCATTTATTCAATTCCTACTATTAGTTCACACTCGCCTTACAACAGTCATTTCATTTATTCAATTCCTACTATTAGTTCACACTCTCCTTACAACAGTCATTTCATTTATTCAATTCCTACTATTAGTTCACACTCTCCTTACAACAGTCATTTCATTTATTCAATTCCTACGATTAGTTCACACTCTCCTTACAACAGTCATTTCATTTATTCAATTCCTACTATTAGTTCACACTCTCCTTACAACAGTCATTTCATTTATTCAATTCCTACTATTAGTGCACACTCTCCTTACAACAGTCATTTCATTTATTCAATTCCTACTATTAGTTCACACTCTCCTTACAACAATCATTTCATTTATTCAATTTCTACTATTAGTTCACACTCTCCTTACAACAGTCATTTCATTTATTCAATTCCTACTATTAGTTCACACTCTCCTTACAACAGTCATTTCATTTATTCAATTCCTACTATTAGTTCACACTCTCCTTACAACAGTCATTTCATTTATTCAATTCCTACGATTAGTTCACACTCTCCTTACAACAGTCATTTCATTTATTCAATTCCTACGATTAGTTCACACTCTCCTTACAACAGTCATTTCATTTATTCAATTCCTACTATTAGTTCACACTCTCCTTACAACAGTCATTTCATTTATTCAATTCCTACTATTAGTTCACACTCTCCTTACAACAGTCATTTCATTTATTCAATTCCTACTATTAGTTCACACTCTCCTTACAACAGTCATTTCATTTATTCAATTCCTACTATTAGTTCACACTCTCCTTACAACAGTAATTTAATTTATTCAATTCCTACTATTAGTTCACACTCTCCTTACAACAGTCATTTCATTTATTCAATTCCTACGATTAGTTCACACTCTCCTTACAACAGTCAGATCATTTATTCAATTCCTACGATTAGTTCACACTCTCCTTACAACAGTCATTTCATTTATTCAATTCCTACTATTAGTTCACACTCTCCTTACAACAGTCATTTCATTTATTCAATTCCTACTATTAGTTCACACTCTCCTTACAACAGTCATTTCATTTATTCAATTCCTACTATTAGTTCACACTCTCCTTACAACAGTGATTTCATTTATTCAATTCCTACTATTAGTTCACACTCTCCTTACAACAGTCATTTCATTTATTCAATTCCTACTATTAGTTCACACTCTCCTTACAACAGTAATTTAATTTATTCAATTCCTACTATTAGTTCACACTCTCCTTACAACAGTCATTTCATTTATTCAATTCCTACGATTAGTTCACACTCTCCTTACAACAGTCATTTCATTTATTCAATTCCTACTATTAGTTCACACTCTCCTTACAACAGTCATTTCATTTATTCAATTCCTACTATTAGCTCACACTCTCCTTACAACAGTCATTTCATTTATTCAATTCCTACTATTAGTTCACACTCTCCTTACAACAGTCATTTTATTTATTCAATTCCTACTATTAGTTCACACTCTCCTTACAACAGTCATTTCATTTATTCAATTCCTACTATTAGTTCACACTCTCCTTACAACAGTCATTTCATTTATTCAATTCCTACTATTAGTTCACACTCTCCTTACAACAGTCATTTCATTTATTCAATTCCTACTATTAGTTCACACTCTCCTTACAACAGTCATTTCATTTATTCAATTCCTACTATTAGTTCACACTCTCCTTACAACAGTCATTTCATTTATTCAATTCCTACTATTAGTTCACACTCTCCTTACAACAGTCATTTCATTTATTCAAATCCTACTATTAGTTCACACTCTCCTTACAACAGTCATTTCATTTATTCAATTCCTACTATTAGTTCACACTCTCCTTACAACAGTCATTTCATTTATTCAATTCCTACTATTAGTTCACACTCTCATTACAACAGTCATTTCATTTATTCAATTCCTACTATTAGTTCACACTCTCCTTACAACAGTCATTTCATTTATTCAATTTCTACTATTAGTTTACACTCTCCTTACAACAGTCATTTCATTTATTCAATTCCCACTATTAGTTCACACTCTCCTTACAACAGTCATTTCATTTATTCAATTCCTACTATTAGTTCACACTCTCCTTACAACAGTCATTTCATTTATTCAATTCCCACTATTAGTTCACACTCTCCTTACGACAGTCCTTTCATTTATTCAATTCCTACTATTAGTTCACACTCTCCTTACAACAGTCATTTCATTTATTCAATTCCCACTATTAGTTCACACTCTCCTTACAACAGTCATTTCATTTATTCAATTCCTGCTATTAGTTCACACTCTCCTTACAACAGTCATTTCATTTATTCAATTCCTACGATTAGTTCACACTCTCCTTACAACAGTCATTTCATTTATTCAATTCCTACGATTAGTTCACACTCTCCTTACAACAGTCATTTCATTTATTCAATTCCTACTATTAGTTCACACTCTCCTTACAACAGTCATTTCATTTATTCAATTCCTACTATTAGTTCACACTCTCCTTACAACAGTCATTTCATTTATTCAATTCCTACTATTAGTTCACACTCTCCTTACAACAGTCATTTCATTTATTCAATTCCTACTATTAGTTCACACTCTCCTTACAACAGTAATTTAATTTATTCAATTCCTACTATTAGTTCACACTCTCCTTACAACAGTCATTTCATTTATTCAATTCCTACGATTAGTTCACACTCTCCTTACAACAGTAATTTAATTTATTCAATTCCTACTATTAGTTCACACTCTCCTTACAACAGTCATTTCATTTATTCAATTCCTACTATTAGTTCACACTCTCCTTACAACAGTCATTTCATTTATTCAATTCCTACTATTAGTTCACACTCTCCTTACAACAGTCATTTCATTTATTCAATTCCTACGGTTAGTTCACACTCTCCTTACAACAGTCATTTCATTTATTCAATTCCTACTATTAGTTCACACTCTCCTTACAACAGTCATTTCATTTATTCAATTCCTACTATTAGTTCACACTCTCCTTACAACAGTCATTTCATTTATTCAATTCCTACTATTAGTTCACACTCTCCTTACAACAGTCATTTCATTTATTCAATTCCTACTATTAGTTCACACTCTCCTTACAACAGTCATTTCATTTATTCAATTCCTACTATTAGTTCACACTCTTCTTACAACAGTCATTTCATTTATTCAATTCCTACTATTAGTTCACACTCTCCTTACAACAGTCATTTCATTTATTCAATTCCTACTATTAGTTCACACTCTCCTTACAACAGTCATTTCATTTATTCAATTCCTACTATTAGTTCACACTCTTCTTACAACAGTCATTTCATTTATTCAATTCCTACTATTAGTTCACACTCTTCTTACAACAGTCATTTCATTTATTCAATTCCTACTATTAGTTCACACTCTCCTTACAACAGTCATTTCATTTATTCAATTCCTACTATTAGTTCACACTCTCCTTACAACAGTCATTTCATTTATTCAATTCCTACTATTAGTTCACACTCTCCTTACAACAGTCATTTCATTTATTCAATTCCTACTATTAGTTCACACTCTCCTTACAACAGTCATTTCATTTATTCAATCATGTTCAAACACCTATTTCATTAAACTTGTAATAGATGATACTTCATATTAATACAGTATTTTTGAATAATAGTTCAATAATTGAATTTAATTTATTAATTTTAGTTTTATATGGGAGAAAATTTGTTCGCAAAACAGGTAAAATATGCAATAAAGTAATTTCGTCCCATTTGAGTTAAACAAAGTGATAACATAAGATTTCATAAAACAGCTGATTTTATGTTATAGGTTATGTGGTAGAACAGCTTTTATAGAGGATCCCTTATGCTAATTTATATATATATTAATTGTAATTATTTAATAAAACGTAACGGAAATAAAATATTTTTTGTTGACGCAATTACGAATTGACTTAAGAAAAGTTGTTTATATTACTTGTTTTTTGATGTATTTCGATGACAAAAAATTACTCGTGGAATTAAAATGAATAAACTGTGTCAAGGTTAGATTTGACAAATTAATCGTACGGACCCAAAGTTGTGTCGAAACATTTTCCAAATCTAAGTAAGGAAACCAGTCCGTAGAGCGCGTTGTCCGCAGAACGTGCTTCACAGTTTCTCCTGCAACCGGTTTGCTCTCGTTTCATTACGTAATAGTGAGTCACTCACGTTAAGCCAAGTTGAATGTATCTTACTAAGTTAAAGTAATTTGTGAGTTCTGATATGAAAGTAATACTTGATGTACTCTTATGTTTCCAACGCAGGCGGACAGAGGCGCCATTTGAGTGACGGTACAACGAGCTTGACAATGTCACATTATTAGAGTTGTGGTTTGTAGTATTGCACTTACACGAGCATTGGGCAAGCGAGCTTTCTCCATCTACACACGTCTGGCTGAAGTCTGTTACAGTTGGAAACATGCAATTAAAAAGGAAATTAATCTCAAGTTTCACAGTACAAGTGTCGTTAGCAAACCAGGATGGATTGTGAAATCGGTGTTTTTATATCTGAGTGGACATTCACTGAAGGAAACAATCCTCACTGGATTAGAAATACTCCTTGAAGTAATTTTACCGTAGGTTTTTGTAGAATTAAGGAAAAAGTCAAATAAGTTTTGCGAATTGTTACTTTGTTAAGATCAAACGATAAGGTTACGCCGATCGTCACGCACAACAAACTCCATTAGGTGATGAATTCATCTCTGACAACCCTTCAAAACCTCTCTTAAAACGTCTTCAAGTACTGTTGTTAACAATCGTCCCCCTTGCGAAAACCTGTTACACGAGTCTAGAGAAATACGCTATGTTGCGATTGACAGCGTCTGCTAGGACCTAAACGTTAAACGTATGAGAAATAGCCAAATATGTTTGTAAAATTAAGAAAAGGTCAAATAAGTTTGGTGAATTGTTAATGTGTTAAGTTTAAACGAGAAGGTTACGCCGATCGTCAAGCACAACAAAGTCCATGAGGGGATGAATCTCTGAAGCTCTGCCAACCCTTTCGCCCCTCCCCACGGGTCATACAATAATATATACAAATTAACAATTAGATAAGTTACACAATAGAGTAATGCAGTAAACGCAAAAATAAGCGTTACTGAAAGTTGTAAAATTTTATTTTGTTTTATTTTATTTACATTGTTTCATAAACAAGCACAAGACACAAGTAATATAAAACCGAATTAAAACAGTTTTTAAAGTCAATTGCTAAAAATATTTTCCCCCTTTATACACCATATGGTGTTGGGCTATTATTTTTTTATGTTACTATTTATTCGCTTTTTCCTTTCTAATTAAATAATAGAAATAAAGATTTTAAAAAAGATAAAGAGACAAGAAAAGGGAAAACGAGAACAGAAAATATTGATAGCAAAAATACAATGAAAATTGGAGGAAAATAGTTAAAAATCTAATTTAAAAAACTAAAAGAATAACTCACTGCACATTAGAAGAGGTGACACTAAGTTGATCCCTATGAAGTCTATGCCGCAATAGATGGCCAACCCAAAGCCGGAGATGGTGCCCATAGCAGCGGATATATTGCCCAATAACCCAAGGAACGGCTTCGATCTCACCCAGTCCATCATCATACACGTGATTGTAGAGAATATCGCCATAATGATGAAGGTAGATCCAAAATAGGGCACCACACTCTGCGTGTTTTTCTCCAGTTCGATGTCTAACGTCCTGGAGGCGAACCTGGCCGTGGAGATGTACTGGAAGAGTCCGCTATCTTCTGCTTCCCCTACGGCGTCCAGGAATGCTTCTTCCCACTTCGCCCCTCTGTAACAATAAATTGAAGAGTAAGGTGTGTTTGATTGGGAGATGATTACAACTAATATAACTATTTCCATGTCAAATTTTTTTTTGTTTGAGGCGGAGTTTCAGAAAAATAAAGGCACGGCCCTTAGGGAGGTCGCAAGTAAGCATCGGAGGGCCGTAAGAAATTCCAATACTCATCCAAACCTGATATAGTTTTATTAAGTCTCATTGCTTTGTACTTTCTTCCAGGTCTTTTATTCTGAGAATAATTGAAATAATTTTATAAATAAATTTTTGTATTTTATATATTTTCATAAATTAGTTAATAAAATTTAAATATTAATATTTACTACATGTATTCAACTTGAATCTGAAATTTGTATTGACATGATCATATATATGAAAATAGTAAGGCAGTTTAATCTGTCTTATTTGGACAAAATTATTTATTATAAATGATTTTAAAATTCCGTTCAAAATATATACTGTACTTTAAATGTCTTCAAATTTCGTTTCAAAATATATTTTTCAAGACACAGTATGTACTTGAATAGTCTTCCAAGTACTTCTTAAAGTATATACTTCAAATACCCATAGCTTCTCTTCCTGGAAGCTTTTGTCATCATCTTGTTTCTATAACCAAAATATATACTTAAATATCTCTTTAAAGTATATACTTTTAAAGAAAAAGTAGGGCCGATATACTTTAAATGTCCTTTTACAGTATATATTTTAAATGACATTAAAGGTCCTTTTGAAGTATATACTTTTAAGAACATAGTATACATTAAATGTCCATAAACCCCCTTTTAAAGTAAATTTATTTTTAAGACAAAAGTATATACTTTAAAAGTCCTTTAAAAGTATATATTTTAAGTATCCTTTTAAACGATACTTTTTCTTAAAAACTTTAAATTCGACTGTTAGCACAACCAATATTTATCATAAAACAAAATGACTACTTTTCTATTCAGGTTGTTGGAGCATTTTGAACGATAGATCTATGTCAGGCGCAGGTTATGCAAAGTAGATACATGAAAACAAAGAAGTACTGATTGAAGGGCACAGATTGTAAATTAACTGTTATTTAACACAGATGTATATACAAGGAGACCTTCATAGTAGATACGATCATATGCTTAGACAAGATTTACTAAACTGGCAAGGTTAAGGCCTTTGTCTTGAATAAATGTTCACGAAATAGGTGTCGTGAGTTAGGGTTGGTTATGTATTTTTAATTACAAATAAGAGTAGTTTCGGCATTTTCTCTAACCTTTTGGTGGTAGTTTTTATTTTTTTTAAAATTTCACAACACATTATATGTTATTGTTGATTGCAAAGATTTAAAGATACTTGTGTTATTTATATGCAATATCTACTAACTTTATGGAATATTCTTCCAATTTATTCCCAGTTTGTGGTAAAGCTTCCCTGTAAACTCAGGTGCAGGGTCTATTCAAATTTTAAAAATATATATATTTAAAGTTTATAATGTTTGATAATATCTGGTAACGTTGGACTAGTATTACAAAACATATAATAATGTATAAAGTATGAAATATTTCAATTTCTTACAAGTTTTTTTTTAAAACATTTTCTAATGGAAACGGGTTAAATTTACTGATCAGTTATAAAAAATTGTAAAGTTAAAAAAATGTTTGCAGTCATATTTAAGTAACCTACTTACACAAAAGTAACCAATCTGTCAAATCTGGTTCAAGATTTCATAACAAAGGTGAATTTCCAGATACATACAGGGTTATAAGACGGTGCTTCAGGGTTATAGCATTGTGCTTCGGTATTTTAGAATTGTGCTTCAGGGTTATAGGGTTGTACTTTAGGGTTATCGGATTGTGCTTCAGGGTTTTAGGATTACAATAGGTAACAGAATACAATATTTAACACTTTCAAATGTGTATGTGTGAGTGTGTGTGTGTGTGTGTGTGTGTGTGTGTGTGTGGTGTGTGTGTGTGTGTGTGGGGGGGTGTGCTTGTGCGATGTGTGTGTGTGTGTGTGTGTGTGTGTGTGTGTGTGTGTGTGTGTGCTTGTCTGTGTGTGTGTGTGTGTGTGTGTGTGTACGTGTGTGTGAGTGTGAGTTTGTGTGCCCTTACATGTGTGTGTGTGTGTGTGTGTGTGTGTGTATGATTGTGTATGTGTGTGTGTGTGTGTGTGTGTGTGTGTGTGTGTGTGTGTGTGTGTGTGTGTGTGTGTGTGTGTGTGTGTGTGTGTGTGTGTGTGTGTGTGTGTGTGTGTATGTGTGTGTGTGTGTGTGTGTGTGTGTGTGTGTGTTGATACGTATTCTTTCAAGGTTGTACAAATATGATGAATAGTTACTATCCAAAGTACATCCGTTCATTTTGTAGGGCTGAAAATGCAGTTCCAATGAGTCTAATCTAGCACTGACAAACTGAACCTCAAAACAGTTGTTCTTGGGTTAACTTCGTCAATGTTAGATGAGATTCTAGCGAAAGGTCGGAACTGCGTCTTTGCTCTACAAAATGAAAGGATGTACTCCGGATATTCATCATATATACATACATACGTACATACATAAATACAAATATATATATAGACTACAAATTCAAATAGAAGTGTTTTCAAATACGTTAGTACATTACAATTCCCTCTTGTGTTCTAAAACCAAAGCAAATAAATATTGTCATGCTTGGAAGTCAACGAGCTGAATACTTTAATTCATTAAAAAGTAACCGTTCTGCTCCAGAATTTTCTAGAAGTGTCTACTTGCTCCTCCGAAGAGTACAGATCTAATTTTGAAAGACACTTCAATGAGCCTGGAACAACAGATTCTACCTAATGCACTTCACTGCTTACTGAGCTCTTTCCATACCAAGCTATGACAGTATTTATTTGTTTTGGGTTTAAAAGAAACAAAAAAAAATTTAACGTACTGATGTACCTGAAAATATTTCTATTTAAATTCTTATTATGAAAACAAATGTTTTTGAAGAGTGTAGTAGAACAGGTTTTATTTCTAGAAAGTAGAAAATATTTGTTTAGATAAATACTGCCGGCGATGAATTAGTACCTAATGTTTATTTTGCGTGTCGTTAGAACAGCTGTCGCAGATGGCATATCGCACATCCTAATGGTTATCCTTGTCTAGCAAATTGCTCGGAAGTTGACTCAAGTCCAACCCAACGGCCGACACTTTCTCCACAGCTTTAATAATCGTTGCGACATGACTACATAAGCTGTCAACAATGGCCGGAGCAACGAACAAGTGGGCAAGTTAAACAGGTCTTATCGTGTGAAACGGCTGAAAAGCGACCAATCAGAAGCGGGCATTCACTTAGGTAGTGGCCAAAGCTCGCTCTTAGATTCGCTGTTTCGTAACGAGTCGAGCAGTGCGGACGAGATTTTAAACTGATTGGATTGAACGGTACCCAAATCTATCTTCTTGTAGACACAGAGCTGGGCTTGGACACGGTTGATGTAGGTGAAGACATAAGAGTGATCAGTCGTCATTCTTTATCTAGCACGACCAATGGAACGTCGTATCCTACAGGATCCTACGAAATAATGCATTCTCTTACACTATCACCTGAAGCAAAGTCTTTATTTGTCTCAATTGTGTTGACCTGGAAGAGTACTCTAGGACCTCTTACTAGCGGTAGTGATGGGCTAGTAGAGGCGAGCTTTCTGTTGTGGGTGTGGTCTTCTTCCTCCTCAAAGGCGTATCGTTGAAGGATTGATCTACTACAAGACTCCCTGCGTTTAAATTCTCGACGTCACAGAACTAATATTCTAGGCGTGGTAGAGTTACAAATTGATATAGACGACAATTCAAATTTTTGTGGCATTCTTATTCAGCATCACTAATGAAACGACGTATCTAAGAGGGCCCTGCGAAATAAGACTTTCTCACATCGTACCAGCTGAAGTTAAGTAAGACTGATTTGTGGCTTGGAAGAGTACACTAGCACTTCCTAGTAGCGGCAGTGATGGGTTGAACAGTACAGATGAGCTTTCTGTTGGGGGGGGGGGGTGGTCTTCCTAGTAGCGGTAGTGAAGGGATGAACAGTACAGATGAGCTTTCTGTTGGGGAGTGTGGTCTTCCTAGTAGCGGTAGTGAAGGGTTGAACAGTACAGATGAGCTTTCTGTTGGGGGGTGTGGTCTTCCTAGTAGCGGTAGTGAAGGGTTGAACAGTACAGATGAGCTTTCTGTTGGGGAGTGTGGTCTTCCTAGTAGACAAGGTAGAACTATAAAGTGATATAAACCAAAATCCAGGTAACCGTGCCCCTTCTTTCTACGTCGTATCCATGAGGGCGCTGTGAGATAAGCATTTACCTGTACTATCAGCTGGAGTTTAATTGGTCATCGAAGCTGCAGAAGAGGAAGAGCATATTAGCAGCGGTAATGATGAACAGACTAGTAGGGTGTTGAGCTTTCTGTTGAGGGTGTGGTTTTCCTTCCCCATGACGTATCGTCGATGGATCGATCTACTACAAGCCGTCCTGCGTTTAAAGTCTCGAAGTCACAGAACTAATGTCGTAGACATGGTATAATAATAAAGTGATATAGGCGAAAATCCAGATAATCGTGACCTTCTTGCCTTCTAATTCAGCAGCACCAACGGAACGTCGTATCCAAGAGGATCTTGTGAACAAGACCTTCTCTTATACCATCAGCTGAGGCTTTGTCATCGGAACTCCAGAAGATGGAAAGTTTCTTAGTAACGACCTGTTTTCCTTTCCCTTAGCTCATCGGACCTTTCGTTCTCTGCTCTGTAACCTTAGCTGCCCACATTGGCACAAAGTTTGTTCTTAGTCTATGACAGTATTTCATGACAGGTTTTATTGGGAGTTTGAATTTCGACACGAAATATGTTTATCTAGATGCATTGATCGCATATCTTTATGCTCATTCAATCACATAAAATGTGAAAAAGTAGGAAAATTCGAAGAAGTACCATAAAAATCGGGATAGAAACGGCTACAATAATATTAAATGCGTCTACAGTGCTACGGTCGTGTGTAATGAATAGCTGCAGTGAATAGACGTGGGTCATAGATCTGAACCTACAGAAAAGGAGGAAGAAAGACAGACCTAAATTAACGATGATGAGGCCGTTAAGAGTGGAAAGGGAACGAGAAAGATAGAGGTGTATAAAAAACTGTACACGCGCGCACGCACGCGCACACACACACACACACACACACACACACACACACACACACACACACACACACACTATAGACGTTTCACAGAAAACGTAAGATCTCAAATTGCCATGAAAAAATCTATTAGTAGAAATAGTTGTACTTTTCATGATTAACAAAGTGTTCTCTTAAATAAGCAAGAGAGATCAATGGTTAACAAAGCAAATAGAACAGTGCGTCATGGGAATGCTTTTCGTTTATTTTAAGCGACAATTTGCACAACTGCGTCATACAGTTTTGTCAGTGACTTGAAGCCCGACCTGATTGAATGACGGCACTAATCGCTATTGTATTAGTAACAAGCAGTTCTTTGAACTCTTCGTCCCTGTTTCAAGATATTATGCCTTGGCTGCTTGTATTTGCCTTCATACCTGACCAACTGTTCACTTTAGGCTCCGGAATAGAGATGGCTCCGACGGTTCCGATACAGAGATCAACAATAACTACAAAATTATCTTTCGTTAACGTTCGGAATATGTATCAGTTTTATCCACTTCACAGTATTATGTAAAAAAATACATTTTTATTTTTAAAAATTTGAATAAAAAATTTTTTTTAATAGAAAGTGAGTAGTACCCTTCCTTGGTAATAAATATTAGAAACTGAAATAGGGCGTTGCAAATACACATATTGCAAACAAGATGTAAAATCTACTTCATTATAAGAGTGTAATGTAGCTCTATCATTATAGCCAAATGCCAAGAAATGCCTGGCTACACAGCATTTACGAGATCCTTAGAAATACTGCTTCATCTATTAGACTTCCATTCCTTATCAACCACTTAACTCTTGGCAAGATAAACAGTTACGATCCCTTATCTATTAATCGTCCATTCCTTATCAACCACTGTAATCTCTGCAAGGTGAACAGTTATTATCCCTTATTTATTAGACGTCTATTCCTTACCAATCACTCAACTCTCTCCAAGGTAAACGGTTATTATCCCTTATCTATTATACTTCCATTCCTCACCAATCATTTAACTTTCTGCAAGCTAAACAGTTACGACCCCTTATCCATTAGGCGTCCATTCTTTATCAATCACTTAACTCTCTTTAAGGTTATTACTTACACAACCCTCTTATTACAACAACACGTAAAATCACTAAAACACACTTGATTAGTTTATGCAGCACTATAACAGCTAATAATTAACTCAAAGCCAGTAATTTTATAAGTAACAAGTTCTAGACTTCCTCAAGGTCGGAGTCCTTGGCCCTATTCTGTCCTTACAAGATTGGTTATTAATAACAACGTATGGTGTGTAATTAACAAGTATTGTGCTCAAAGCCTGATTGAAAACAAGACGGTGATTTAAAACTACTGCTCAATTAAAATAGGCGAGTTTAATGGCCTCTAAGGTCAAAAGGGTCGAATGTATTTCCAAATGAGCGACTGGATTTTGTGGTATATTTCCGTATAATGACATGTATATTTCTAAAAGTATATATTTACAAGTAAAGTTTTCAGATCAATATAAAAATGACGAAATACGTGATACAAATAGCAACATTTTTCAAAATATTGTTACTTTTTTGTATCAAAAGCTCAAACATGAAGTAGATTTCAGTTTTCGTAAATTAATAATTACTTAGCGCCTAAGGTCACGAAGAAAAGGTAGAAAGATTCAAGCGTAATAAAACAGTCATGAACATTGGATTTTAATGTAGCATTAAAATCTCTAGTGAACAGATAACATGAAATGGAATTCAGTGGATTTTGCCCGGAACGATTGGGGAGACTTTTATGCTTAAACCTAGTTGCATTACGTCTATAAAATAAAGAGTACGTATGAGAAATGAGACAATTAGACAGTTATCAGAGACTTCATCTGTAGTTATCAATCGATATATAAATAAACAAATAATTAAAAACCCTCAATGAACATTAAAATTACAAATAGTATAGTAAAACGTATTTTATGTAATCAATTAAAAATAAAACAATTGAGCAAATTTAATAAAGCACCAGCATAACGAAAGAACGATAATAAAATTTCAGTGATAGCTTTAAAATAAAGTTTGGATCATAAATTTTATTAACGAATGAGGTATTAATAGGCTAACAAAACTAAATAGGGTGAAACTATTAAGAAACATTTTGTATATAATATAATAAAACTATTAAACAGCCTAATACTAAAAACTTTAAAGATATATAGTTAAGTAAACACTACAATTATGTATATAAATGAAATTTTGAAATTAAAATATAATATTTTTATTATATTTATTAAATATGGGTGGGGAAAATATTTTTTATATATAGCCGAAACGCCAATAACAATTTTTTTGAAATTGGATAAATAATTAGTTATATGTAAATATATAATATTTAATCGGTTTCAAATAATTTGTTTTTGACGTTTCAGCTATATATATAAGAAATACCTTTATTTAAAACCCAAAATTTTATTTGTATATATTTATAATGTTAGTGTTTACTTAACTTTATATCAATAAAGTTTTTAATATTATGCTGTTTACACTGTATAGTACTTACACTGTAATGCACTTAAACAAGAATCTTACTTGGTATACATGCGAGTTAACTTTCGAGTGCTTTAATTATGTGATATCATTTTCATCTGAGATGCAGTTGATGCTCGAAAATAAGGGCAAATAATTAAAGTTTTGATTCAAAAAATTTTTAACAAAGAAAACAGTACAAATTTAGAATTAATAAGAAAAAAATACAATTTATTTGAATACATATATCTTATTTTAATAGGGAGGCTGCTTCCGCTTCTCTGCGTCGTTGCCGTCGCCATGCCCGCTGCTTATTGCGCCACCGGCGTTTAGCCCTGAGCTCCTTTTCCTCCTCGTTCTTCATGAGGTCTTCGTATAAGTCGATGTTTCCCACTGCAAAGTCTTTGTCCGGGATGCAGACTCCCGGAGCTAGGACGAGCTCGGTTATTTCTTTGAACGATGTAGCGAGCTCGTCGCGTGGGATCAGCTCAGTACACGTGTCGTCGGCATCTTCCGAGTCCCAGAAGAAGTACTTCCTCTTCAACTCCTCGACACGTGCCGGCTTGGTCTTCAGCCGACGGCGGCGACGCCACACTCTCTCCCAGCCGGTAGCCACAGCAGCGGGATCCTCCCTGTACTCTGTGTTGCGGTACTTCCTCTTACGAGGGGGAGCAGCCTTCTTGGATACCGCAACAGTATCCGGCGGCGACGACGACGACGACGCAGCCTCTTTGCTGGCCGCTGGTGTTGGCGGCAGCACCTCGGGGGAGACTGGAGGTCCCCCGAGGACCTGGCGATCGCTTCTCGGTGCGGGCGTCTGCTTCTGCCTCTTCTGTCGGCGGGGCCGGGACTCGTGCTTCGGACAGCCGCCGTACCGCTTGGACGCATGTCCAACGGTACCGCAGTCTTTGCACTGGCCGCTCCGAGTCGTCACCCTTGATGTCCTGACGGTGACGACGCATCGGAAACCGCTGCGAAGGCTCTCCTGCAGTTCGCCAAAGAGACGCTGTAGGTCCTCCTCGCAGGCCACTGGAACGGGCAGGTAGTCCTGGCGACACGGCACCAACAGCGGTAGACGCCCATCTGCATTGGTCGGCTTGCAGCACATGATGAATGCAGGGACTCACTCTCGTGTCTTGGTATATAGAGTCAAAGTGATTAAGCTGATAAGAACAGATACTACACTTTGATCTTAGCCAAGAGGCCGAGAAGCGAAGTTGACTCGCATATAAACCAAGTAAGATTCTTGTTTTAAGTACATAGTGTAAGTGATAACTGAATATATATATATATATATATATATATATATATATATATATAATTAAGTAATGTTCAATAGATTCCTGATTATATATTGCAATAGGTATTTTATTGTAGATTATTTTTCCAGAAAAGCAATTAGCTTTTAATATCTACTTCATGGCCGTCAATAAATGATAAAAAACCAAAAACATATTCTCACAAGCGTATTCTCTGCCCTTCGTGTTCCAATTGTATGTACATTCAATCACAAAGTTTGTATTCCGAGTGGACGAGTTTTCGTTGTGACCAACTGACGATGACGCTGGCGCGATCTTCTGACGAATTTTATAACTAAAGCATTGTCACAGGGAACAAAGAAACAATCTGACAATGTGATCGAGTATTTTGCATGACAACATCACGTCTGGCCACCGGATGTCTCTATTTGCAGGTTTTGGCAGGTTTTACATAACTGACCTTGTGTCTCCTCTAGGGTTCGTTGACTCTGGATGGGATGTGTCGTTTAGGCTTCGGGTACTTTGTCATCAGTGGAGTTAGAAGCAGATACTATCCATGCGAGCCGTGCTTCCCCAAGCGGGGGTTCATGATCACTCTCATAAAATTTATGATATCCAATAAGAAGTTACGGTTTGAAACACAAAAGTCATCGTTACTTGAAGAAAAACGCCAACATTTAGGAACTGTTTGAATTTTTAGAAACTGTAATATTTCCTTAAGGTTAGTACGTTGCATTTAATTTATTGCAAATAAGCTACGATAAAACAATCTCAGAATTTACTTTTCAAACCATATTGTTTGGAGATCAAAAATCAAAATTAATTTCAGTCTTAGCTTTAGAAATTTGTTAAGGTATTAAACGTTAAAGTATGTGCTTTAACTTCAACGTAGGAATTTCACTTAAAATCGTAAATACAGTAGAGTGTCAAGAATTCGAGGTAGTTGGGGCCGTGAACCTCTCGGATTACACAGAAATACGTTCTTATGAATTAGAAGAAATAAGAGTTTTAATGATTCTAATTAATATGAGTAAAAATGAACTAAATAAGTTTATAGAACTTTATATGAACATTTCTTGGAAGTCCGACTCATTTCCTTTGCATACCTTATTAGTATGAACATTACTTGGAAACCCGACTCATTTCCTTTGCATACAGTATTGGTATGAACATTACTTGGAAACCCGACTCATTTCCTTTGCATACCGTATTGGTATGAACATTTCTTGGAAGTCCGACTCATTTCCTTTGCATACAGTATTGGTATGAACATTTCTTGGAAGTCCGACTCATTTCCTTTGCATACCGTATTGGTATGAACATTTCTTGGAAGTCCGACTCATTTCCTTTGCATACCGTATTGGTATGAACATTACTTGGAAACCCGACTCATTTCCTTTGCATACCGTATTGGTATGATCATTTCTTGGAAGTCCGACTCATTTCCTTTGCATACAGTATTGGTATGAACATTTCTTGGATGTCCGGCTCATTTCCCTTGCATACCGTATTGGTATGAACATTTCTTGGAAACCCGACTCATTTCCTTTGCATACCTTATTAGTATGAATATTTCTTGGAAACCCGACTCATTTCCTTTGCATACCGTATTGGTATGAACATTTCTTGGATACCCGACTCATTTCCTTTGCATACCGTTATGATATAAAGATATTTTGGAAGCCCGACTCATTATCTTCGCATACCGTATTGATAAAAATATTTCTTGGAAGCCTAACTCATCATTTTCTTTCAAATCGATTAAACATACTCTAATAGAAATATACCTCGGATTTAACGGAAGCTCGATATATCGGGACTCGGATTTAACGGAAGCTCGATATATCGGGACTCGGATTTAATGGAAGCTCGATATATCGGGACTCGGATTTAACGGAGGCTCGATATATCGGGACTCGGATTTAACGGAAGCTCGATATATCGGGACTCGGATTTAACGGAAGCTCGATATATCGGGACTCGGATTTAACGGAAGCTCGATATATCGGGACTCGGATTTAACGGAAGCTCGATATATCGGGACTCGGATTTAACGGAAGCTCGATATATCGGGACTCGGATTTAACGGAAGCTCGATATATCGGGACTCGGATTTAACGGAAGCTCGATATATCGGGACTCGGATTTAACGGAAGCTCGATATATCGGGACTCGGATTTAACGGAAGCTCGATATATCGGGACTCGGATTTAACGGAAGCTCGATATATCGGGACTCGGATTTAACGGAAGCTCGATATATCGGGACTCGGATTTTCGAGAACACTGTATTTGTCTTTCTTTAGAGAAATATATATTTTTATTAATGTTACATAAAGTAAAGTCCACAGAACAAAGTTTTTGTTATGTTTAGACTTATACTACTTTTGAGTAATAAACAAGATAAATTATTGTAAAATGGATTTGTAAAACGTTTTGGTAAACTATTAAATAATTGTGAAATTGTAATGATAGCTCATTGGAAAATGTAATATGAAATAGGTCAATGCAAAATTAAATATTAAGCAGTTCATTTATTGATCTGCAACTCATTGCAAAGTTCAAACAGTTAGGTAGTTCATTCGAAATCCAAAAGATGGGTATGCCACTTAAAAAAACAAACTGGATATATCCACCATAAAATCCAAAGCCATGATGTGTATTATCTTTTTAGGATAGGATAAACGTTATTGGAAGAAAACGTCGCAAAATTTAGAGGGGTAAATAGAGAACCTCAAATTGAAACGAGTACGTAGGATAATTGCAAAATTCAATCTTGTAGGTATCTGATACCAAAATGCAATTATAAGTAACTCATTTTAAAATACCGTAACATAGAGTTATAAACTCCAAATGCACGATGTCTATTACAAATTATATTGGTAACCTTATTGCAAACTATAAAGTGGAAATAGGTCATTGCAAAATTGAAGTTGGTACGTATTTCCTACCAAAATGCAATTATAACTAACTCATTTAAAATTACCATAACGTATAGTTAAAACTCCAAATACACGATGTCTATTGCAAACTATATTGAAAACCTGATTGAAAAATATGAAAGGGAAAGAGTTCATTGCAAAATTCAAACTGGTATGTATTTCCTACCAAAATGCAATTATAACTAACTCATTTTAAATTACCATAACATATAATTAAAACTCCAAATACACGATGTCTATTACAAATTATATTGGTAATCTTATTGCAAAATATAAAATGGAAATAGCTCATTGCAAAATTCAAGCTTGTATGTATGTCCTACCAAAATACAATTATAACTAACTCATTTTAAATTACCATAACATATAATTAAAACTCCAAATACACGATGTCTATTACAAATCATATGGGTAACCTTATTGCAAAATATAAAATGGAAATAGTTCATTGCAAAATTATAGTTGATACGTACTTCATACCAAAATGCAATTTACATAGCTTATTTCAAAATTACAAATCATATAGTTATTACAGAATTTCCTAACAAATCGGTAATTGTAATCGCGCTGGTCAACAGTTCATTAAGAAATTGATACAAGTAGTTCACTGCAAAATAAAATTCATAAAATACAAGGTCACTCTAGTTTGTGACTTCTTGTTTGCTAGATTGTAATTTTGTAATAAGACCCTATGATAATGATAACATGGTCATCGAAATGTACTGGGTTTAATCTTAAGTAACTGGTATTATTTGTTATTTTTTATGATTTTTGTGGTATTGGGGTTCTTTCCATTATTTTCATTGTAAATTTAAGAATGTCGTCATTCTCAATATACCCAACTTCACTTCTGTTAGGAATATTTGTATACATGATATTTATATACACCCTAATAGTACACTTAAAGTACTATTTAAAATATTGAGAATGGAGTTATTCCGAAACGCGTCAACAAAGAAGAACATTAAAATGTTTGAAAAGGCAGAAAAATGCAGCAAAATGTATGTAAGTATGTAGTATATTAAAAATGTATTTGTAAAAGTATGAATAATCAATTACAAGTGTGTGAGGTTTAACCGTGTCTCTGACCTTGAGATCGCTGTGGTGGACTGGGCTGCAGTACGGGGTAGTTACCCATCACTTCAGAAAACATCGGTGTCGTGTTTAAAGTGAAAACTGTATAATTTACTATTAAACAGATTTTTAGGCTAGTTGTAATAAAAGTTCTTGCTTAGACTACTAGGGCCAGTGTTTCAGAGTTAAGTTCTACGTGGTTTGTATAGTAAAATACATAAAAGTAACTTAATTTTTTTACAGAAAGAAAAATAGAACAATTAAAACTAAGTTGTAAAAAAGCTTCGTAGTCAAGCACGCGAAATTATTCCACATGTAAACGATTTTATGATTAGTGAATCAAAGTATTTTTGTGGACATGAAACATTTTCAATGCCGTTACAACAATGTGATAAACGCACATCTCGAGCTTGTGGTGTATCTGTAGGCAGAGTTAAACACATGAGGGAAGAAAGAAAAGCACTGCTTTTATCAGAAAGAGATGCTCTTTTCAAACCTCAGCGAAAAAAAGGAAGAAAGTACACAATCACAGGCATCGACGATTTTGATACATCAGTAATTATACTGCTGTCTACAAGATGGAAAAGGAATTGCCAACATTGAAGAACATTTTATTGAATTTACATAACTCGATAAAATTTAAAGGAAGCACTTGGAGTCTAAAAAAAATATTCGTCATTGGAATTTTCATGGAAAAAATTGAAAATGACAGAAAGTGATTGTTGAATAACCTGGTTTTAGAAAAAAGATAATATAATAAAAAGAGAAAAAAAGAGAATATGATACCGGAAAATAATGTTGAATAGAACATTGTTCTGTCTTTTCTTCAAAAAATGTGAAATGTCTCGATGAATAAGTGAAAGAAAAATTCAGTTATGCTGAAACCCGAACTCAACCGGCTTAATAAACCCACTTATAAATTTTATGAATTTGACTAATGGTTAGAAAATAGTCGACACCTCAGCGTTAGATTACTACCCAATCACCCTGAACTGAATCCCATAGAATTTATAAGGGCTCAATATGAATAAACCTTGGATTCATTGTTATACTTATAATACAATAGTAGGCCTAGTACTAATTTGAGATTTTGGAAATTGTTTGAAGTGTTCATGAAAACAAATGGAAGCCTGAGACATATATGAGAATTAGGTAAACCATATTATCTGTTACTTCTAACACAAATGCCTGTTATAAAATAAAGATGATAATAATAGTTTGGTGTAGACATGATCTTTAAGTGTGTTGCTCTGCTTCTGCAAAGAAAGAAACGCGATTACGAAAGAGACGATATATGTGTTGTATAATGTTTTCAGTTTGGCTAGTAGTCAAATGCTAGAGCAGAAAGAGGGACACCGTTAAACCTCACGGACTCTACCAGTAAAACTATTTATTAGAATTGGGGGGTGAGATAGAGGTATATTCTCGTATACTACGAGTATGTTAAACTTGCAACAAGTTGTTACAGTAGGCTCTTCCTAACTCAGTTTAGTATAAGTCTCTACCTCTCCAGCGTTGCCATATTTCTCCCTGAATAGACAATCCCTATCAATCACAGCTTTCTACGTGCCGACACAGAAAGCCCTGGTCGATGGAGACTCTTGGAATCGCGACAGCAGCACAGACGGATTTTGCTTTTAGTTGATAGTTTGAGGCGTTTAACCAGTTAAAACACTCTGCACAACTGTACAAACCTCGCCTCCGGAGTTGATGCACCCACTTTCACTAAGCGAGGCACTCACGTTTCCATGTGCTTTATCAGTTTGTGAAATAAATTACCGCTTTAATGAAACACTTTCTTTTGGATGTTCTCCACGTTTTATGGTTTGCGAATCGTTGCGTGTTTAGATGGAATGGCGTTTAACCACGAGGCGTATTTCGGAAGAGAAATTCTGACGTTTACGGTTGATTGGGTTCCGGCGGGCAAAACAAGTAAATGAAATTAATTCTGTATTTACTTCCCGTTCCCAAGTAATCGATTTTAGCAGAAACAATTATACCGAGTGATGCAAAAAGTCATCGGAAATACAAACAAATTATAGAAACGCCTCAAAAATAAAAATTTTTGGAAAATAACAATCCCCCCTTCACGTAGAAGCCAATTCTACGTTTTGGCTTTATGTTTTTGGCACAGTAACTCGTAAAATGCCACAAAATTTAATTGAACTTGCTGATGACCACCAAACAATTTCCATCTTGAATGGATATGAACTTTCACAAAGTTCCATAAGACCGCATTTCACCCGTAAAACAAACTTTATGGAATTATAAAAATCGCAGACATCTTATTTTTTGCGATAGTAAGTAGCAAATTTACTCAAAAGGGTGAAACTAATACTTACAGACACTATTCCACGCACAAAACAGAAAACAGTGTATTGGACATTTACACACCTTGTATTTCTAACTTTGGCTTAAAGCTAATAGAACTTGCAGTGAAATTGAAGTGTTTAGGTTATTTTTGTCAATATTTGTAATTTTTGGGAATCTACAGCAAGTTTATTTACATTTCGAAGTATTTTGCGAGCTACTACGTCAAAAAAATAAAGCTAAAACGTCGAATTAGTATCGTTTTATGTGTGCTGTAGAAGGGGGTTCGCTATTTTCCAAACTTTTTAATTTTTGGGACGTGAGCCGAAGTTTTTATAACTTTTTTCGAATTCCTGATATAATAAACTTTCTGCATCGCCCGGTATAGCTATTGTTGCTAACATCGATTATGTGGGAACAGGAAATAAATAGCTTTAATTCTTTGAAAAAACGAGACTAAGGTTTCTTAGACACTACTTGATGCGTAGGTAAATATCAACGATCTCGATCTATGATTATACAAATCGATATATTTAAAAACGCAAAATATTTTGTTATGAGCAAATATAGAACAGAATCTTAAAATACAACAATTAAAAAATCTCACACGGTCATACATTTGAAAATATTAAACTCCAAGTTAAACTTAATTATTTATGACATTTTGACAAGACATTCTGTTAACTATAAGAAATTGTCAACTTACACTTGGAGGAACCAACACGTTAAAGGAAGCAACAATGACATTAACACAACTATATCCTATGCTTAACAGAACAAGCCCACTTTCACTACGGGCGGCCCCTACTATATACGTATCTATGTTGCGCAGCATACTCACTTACGCATCACCCGTCTGGGGTCATGCAGGCAACTCACGCATACACAGGTTCTAGCAATTCCAAAACAAGGTTTTGCGAATAATCACTAAGGCACCTAAATGTACAAGATTAACACTGCTTCACACTGACTTAAAAGTGCCTTTCATTAAACAACACCTCCGACACTTAGCAACAAGTTTCTACAAACAGACTCACGCACATACAACATCCACACTTATTTCCACACTGAGTAGATATGACCCCACCCACAACACACAGACGGCCGCTGTCCCTACTGACCACTTAGCTCTAACCATAAGACAACAATAAGAATATACATACTAATAGATGCTGCTTCACAGATATGTTCCAGGTGACGCAGGTTCACATCTCCAGGGCCGCAGCTTAGCCCCAACGGAAGTACTAATTTGATTGCATGCCTTTTCAGTTTCGAGTAGGCAGCAGAAGAAGAGGTGCGTGTCATTTCAGCCATAGACTCACTAACAAGGTATTTGCAAGGTAATACCTCTCCTTATTCCTTAACATAAGGTGATCCAAGCCCCCAGGGTTCCTGCATGATCTGTCGCTGGATTTTTCCTGGCAGGTTAATCTTTCTTGCCAGGTTTTTTCATCCCGCTCTTAGCGCTACACTTACCGTACTGTTTCATTTCACTATCTCCTGATTCTCCATGGAAAGAGCTTACGAGCTTGGTACATGGGCAATCAATCCCGTTTCCTTCACTCGCGGTAGGGATACCAACCGCATGCGCATGTGAGACGGAAGTAGCTCGCTAGAGGCTGGCTGCCACCAGGGATGAGTGGGTTTTGGGGGCCCAGGCCCGGGTAATAAAAATGTCTCTACTTGCGTTCAAGCAAGTTTAGCCACAGCCACTCGACTGTAAATATTGAAGCGTTCTGCTTCATTAACGCTATGAAAAAGAACGAAATTTTATTGCACCCGGTCCGATTCCAGGTCGATTCCGTTAATGTTTTGTGAGCATAGTTTTAAAAGAATGATTAAAATATGTTGTTTCTAATTTGATATAAAAAAATGGTATAATTATTGTATGGAAAAATAAAGTCCCTTTCCTAAAAGCAATTGCATCAAAGAAATAATAATAATATATAACCTTACACTTATTTAAACTTTATTTGCATTTAGCAAGACTTTACTTTTAACTCTGCGACCTCCTTTCCGAGATAATAAGTCACTTCATTTTCGAGCGTATTGCATGTAAGTGCGCTACCGCTCAAGTTTACTTGTGGTAAGCGGTAACACTCAAAAACGTATTAAATTATATATATATATATATATATATATATATATATATATATATATATATATATAACGTGTGAGTGAGTGTGTGTGTGTGTGTGTGTGTGTGTGTGTGCGTGTAACTTCCCTAGTAAAATGAGTTATCTTCAATAGAACTCTTTGTCTATCAGGTTGTATTATGAACTCTATTACAGTGCAAGTTAGGTTAGAATCGTTTATGGCTATATTATATATTTTTTAAATCTTTGCGTGATTTTCTGCTCACCAATGCTTTTATGAGTAAATTTTTGACTATCTATAACGATTTCATTTTATTACCCAAAAACTAAATTTTAACTTTGTTGTCAAAAATAAATCCGACTCACAAACATTGAAAACTATTCAGTTTGAAATAAAAAAATAAAACTTTAAAACTTTGAATGACACGTAAAAGTATGTAAAACGTCAGGTGGCTCACTGACGCCCATAATAAGACATTACTGTGACTTACCTCTCGTCTTGCAGTTTAGTGTCCGCGGTGATGAAGTACGCCAGCTGCAGACTGGGCACGCTGATGATTATGTTGTCATCGCTTACCACTGTGCCGCCGAAGTACACGGGGAACGTGTGCGCGTCCCAGGTCACCGGGTTGAACATGATAGGGAAGGTCAGGTTCAGCGTCTTGTTCACCACCTGAACACAAAGTCACATACATCAGGAGGTGAGGCTCGGCGACTATATCTTGGCAGGATGAACAAGAGGTACGGTACAAGAGCCCGGATCACAAGAGCTGGCTTGTGAGTCAAGGCTATACATAAATAACTGACACAAGCTCACAAAACAATATACTTAACTGTCATACGCGTTTCCACGATTTCAGTCACCCTCATCAGTGACACTGCTACAAATTTACAAGTGCAACTACTACAGCAATCCGCAGGATTGCAATTGAGATTTTATGCAA
The DNA here is from genome assembly GCA_036971475.1 of Prosapia bicincta. Classification (NCBI taxonomy): domain Eukaryota; kingdom Metazoa; phylum Arthropoda; class Insecta; order Hemiptera; family Cercopidae; genus Prosapia; species Prosapia bicincta. The sequence goes on from JBAIZL010000010.1 coordinate 16,432,215, forward strand.
ACATTTAAAAATAATAATAATTATATTTGAAAGTACGTTTCTTAGTCTTATTAGCAGTACATAGAACTGTGTAAAGCTTCTTAACTCCATTCTTCTTAGGTATTTCGTCTATACTCCTGGAAACCGCAGAAAGCAGGAAAGGAAAATGTAACACTTAAAGTGGACAAACTGGTTTCCATTGAGTCTGCATAATCGGTCACTTGTACGTATCCTGAGAAAGTCGAACCTCGACCTAAAATATGTTCTTGCGTCATTCAAGATATCAAGTGCGTCTTTGCTGGAAGCCATAAGTAAATACAGACGGTTTGTGCAAGCGTTAGTTAGCTTTTCAGTGGAGCTGTTCTCACTTTTCAGCTAGGTACGGTGATCTTTTCAGTTGAGTTGCTCCCACTTTTCGTTTGAGAGGATTTCACTTTTCAGCGGATTATAGTTCTCTTTTCAGTTGAGTTGCTCCCACTTTTCGTTTGAGCGGATTTCACTTTTCAGCGGATTATAGTTCTCTTTTCAGTTGATTTGCTTCCACTTTTCTTTTGAGCGGATTTCACTTTTCAGCGAATTGTAGTTCTCTTTTCAGTTGATTTGCTACCACTTTTTAATTGAGTTGTTCTCACTTTTCGTTTGAGTGGATTTCATTTTTCAGCTGAGTATGAATCTCTTTTCGGTTGAGCTACATCCACTTTTTAGTTGAGTATGGATCTCTTTTCAATTGATTTGCACCCACTTTTCAGTTGAGTTGCTGCTACTTTTCAGTTGAGTGTGTCTTGCTTTTGAATTCAGTGGCTCTCACTTTTCAGTTCAATGGATTTTACTTTTTAGTTAATAACGTGAAGTGCTTTTTACAAAACATTATTTTTCAGTTATTTTATTTATCGCTTGAATTTGTAACTGCATTCTTACCTGGTTTTGTAAGCGTTAAAGTTATTCTTTTATAGAAACATAGTTATCCGAGAAAACTAGTGATTATTCCAGTTTCTCTAAATATATCGTCCACGTAAGCTGTACAAGTAGCAGTGGCCAACAATAAATGCAGAAAATATTCTTCAATGTATCAAAATCTTAAAAAATAACAATAAAGAACACCGCACAGTAAAATATTTATTTCCTAAGGGCGTTTCAATAATAAAATTCACATCTTCAGTGGTTATAAAATAGATTTTTCTATTTTTGTGTAATCGAGTTGGCATTGCGTATTTTTGTTTAATACTTAGGTCAAAAGTTTAAACGTAGTGTACTCAAATATTTGTGGATTTTATCGAGAACACAGATCTGAAAAAAGGACGATACTCCTACGGCCGGAACTAAAGAACTGCCGGAACTAGTTCAGTCCCGATTTCCGCGAGAACAAACAAGTTTCCACTAGGATTTTCTTCAACCTGCGCCCACGCATTACAAGTAAAAACGCCTCGTCACTTCACCCGTTCCCATGAGTACTAGTACAGCGTGTTACCGGTCACCGTGACTTATTTCAGAACGCAACGGTCGTTTTCGTGCGTTACATCTGTGATTTAGTTCCGATATGTATACATTTACTTTTTACTAAAGTAAAACGTCAAAGCTGTAATAATATTTAATGACGTGCAGTTTGTAATAATTTCTTTTCATATTTTTTTTTTATTACGACGGTAGGGAAGTGAAGCTCCTTATATAATCCGTGAAAGGCGGTAAAAACCGTGAAGGGCGGTAAAAACCTTGAAAGGCTGTACAGAAACTAATAAATTTTAGATGCACAGGAAAGGTTGCCATTTATAAAATCGAACATCATAAACTACCTTTACAGATTGTGCCCCATACAACAGGTTTAGCCAGAAATAATGCATTCTATATTATGGCTGGCAGTTTGTATTAGTTAGTGGGCGTGGCGTAAGAGGCGTGGTCTGACTGTGCATGCAAGTGTTTATGAAGATAACTTTCAGGATATCAATACAACATGAATGTTTACAGAAACTCTTGGATTTGTAGTAGTTTTGAATGTATGTAATGACGATGTTGTTACAACATAATTTTAAAGTTTTAACTAATCATTGTTCCGTAGAATTCCATAAAAGCTTGAATATTTTATTTGGACAAAAGAAATATGGGTTTTAAACTTAAATTTGTAGAACCATTTTTGTTAGTATAGTAGAACCTCGATAATTCGGGCTAACTGGTACCGTAGTCCATCCGGATTATCGAAAATCCGGATTAGCCGGACACTAAGGAAAAATTAAAACAAGATATTTTACTTACAGAAAAACTTCTTTATATTTAACAAACAAAGAGTATTATGCAGTGTCTGAACTTACATATTGTATATACAGTTAAACTCCATTACAATTCATTTCTCGGCACACAAATCAGTCAGTTTTGGCTTTTTAATTTTGCGAGCCACTCTCGTCCTATGCGATTTCTTAGTCTTTTAAGCATAGGACGCACAAAACATTACGTTCGTTATTTTGTTTATCTGTAAGGTCTGACGGTTTTATTGTTGTGTTACACTTGTTATGTGTGTACTGTACTTATTTGTTTTTTTTAAATTTTTTATCTATTGTTTCTTCGTTCTACTTCAAAATCATTCTGGGTTATCCGGAGATCCGAGTTAACGGAGTCCGACTTATCGAGGTTCTACTGTAATTTTATTTATAACTTTATCATTGTTTTTTAAATTTGAGAACTTTTTTTATAAATTTTTACACAAACTTTCAAAACTAATTGTGAAATTACAGTTTAGAATAAAATATTTTCTACCTGAAACAGAAATTAGTATATATCACTATATTTGTCTGTGCGCTCACCTCTTCCATTATGTAATCTATGTTTAAAATATCGTTCTCGAAGCAGTGGTCGACCCATCGAGCACAGATGTCATCGTAGGTGTACCTCACGTTATCTTCGCCGTACACTATGCTCGTGTTCTTCACTATCCCGTCCAGGATTCGAAGCTCCTTCCAAGCTTCCACAGAAAGCAGGTTGTCACCTTCCTTGGGGATGACAATCACGCGACCGAAACGTCCTGTAAGAAAATTTATTTATTTAGAATTCGTTTAGTTTGCGTCCAAGTTTTTCCAAACAATAATAGCAATAATATTAAAATTTTAAAAAAATGGTCTATTTTCACGTACATGAAGATATAGATTATACACTTGGCTATAGTAGCACTTATTTTTGATCTAAATGAGGAAGGCCGTTTCGAGAAATGAGTCCTATTATAAATTGGGACCATTACATATAAATTATCAACTCAGAATTATAAGACTCCGAATTGATCATGGGACTTATTTCCCGAAACGATCACCCTCATTTACACCAAAAATAAGTGCTACTGTATACTATTGTTTACATATAAATAATTCTTGAATGTGTTTAGGCGTGGAAACTAGTTGAAGATGGAATGAAATTGTTTGTTTGGGGCTGTATATTTCCTTCAGTCTTATCGCAAAGGTTTCTGCTCCACACATCTTGAGCCTGTTGGAGGCGGTGATGAGTGCGTTGCTTATCGAACATTTAGTTGTCTACCTTCAGAGCCTAATTTCATATAAACAATTATTAAGCTTCGAAACAGAAAGATATGCAGTGACAAATTGTAAAACGAGATATAACAATTATAAAGTTACAAACAGTAATTGTTAAGAAGACACACGCAGTAACGGACTGGAGGTAAAGACACTGACAAACCTTAGAGAAGCTTTTGTTGCTAAAGGTATCAGTCTATACACAAGGAGAAACTAACATAAAAGTCTAAGATCATAAAAAGTGTAGAAGTGAAAACACAACGGACTGACAAATTCAGGGACTTTAAATGATTTTTGAACAAAGAGACAAACAAGGAAAACAGTATAAAAAATTTATTTTATTAGCGTGGTCACCTTTTTTCTATAAGCGTGCTCTTGTATAGACAAACGGAAGGCTATTTCAACAGGAAATTAAAAATGACACCAAAATACTGTGATGCAAGTTTAATTTTCTAATTAAACACAGAACAAAGTCCAATATATAGCACTGTACAAAATTTGCAAACCAGAGACTGTAGTAGAGAAACATACAACAGAGAAGAGAAGGAAAAAGGAGGTGTAAAGAAAAAGGGCAAAAAAGAAGACGATAATATAAGAAAGAAATAGAGATCGATGAAGAAGAAGGCGGTTGTAAAGAATGAGGAAGCGTTGAATGGGAAGAAAATAGTGAGTAAAAAGATGGTTATAAAGAAAAAAGAGGAACAGAAAAAGATAAAAACGAAGAAGGAAACAGAATCACTTTGGATAACGTACGAATACTACGAATAAGGCCTATATCCAAATAACTGAGTATATTCAAATACAAGAATTTCTTATTAATTTTTTTTAATAAATCAAAATTTTTCGTTAGTAAACAGTACCAATATCATCAGGAATGAATCATACATTCCTGACGATGTTGGTACTCCTCACCCACGAAAAGGTTTGGATATAAAAAAAAAATTAATAAATAATTCTTGTATTTGAATATACTCAGTTATTTTGATTATTGTACAAGAAAACATATATATATATATATATATATATATATATATATATATATATACAAATTTTGATGGAATTGTAATCTAGTTAAAATCACTTTTCAGACATTAATACAAACGTATCCCTGACACGTCAAAGCAGAACGACTGCCTCCCAAAGCAGGACCACTGCCTCCCAAAGCGGAACCACTGCCTCCCGAAGCGGAACCAAGTTACGCCGACCATGTAGGCAAATTGACCTACTTTTTAAAGAAAATGACGCACAGTAATAGAATGTTGTAAAGGAATTTATAGTGAAAGAAAGTTGGCAAGTCTGCATCTATTGTTGGGCGACTTCCCGGTTCACTGGAAAGTAGAGGCTATTTCGGTATATTTAAGTCAAGGTCGTTTATTTTGTGTAAACATTACAACGCCTGCATAAGGGGAGGCATCTGGACACTTCGCTAGCGTATTGACATTCTTGCTTTTACTCGTAAACACTGAAGCAAGGGCAATATAGCGCTAACAGCAACACATCGGCTCCAGCTCAACACCTGGCTGGGAAAAGTTTACTTACGTTTTGTCAAACGCCGAGTTTATTCAAAATCTTTACTCTAAGACGCGCCCAACCAAACAAACGTAATGTATCGATAAAGAGATGTTACTGTAGGTTTATCTTCCAATTGTAAATGTCACTGTAGAGATATATTTAAATTATAAAAGTTACTGATGAGATTTTCTCTGATTATAAACGACACTGAAAATATATTTCCAATTATAAATGTTACTGTAGAGATATCTTCTAATTATTAATGTCACTGTAGAGATATATTTAAATTATAAAAGTTACTGATGAGATTTTCTCTGATTATAAACGACACTGAAAATATATTTCCAATTATAAATGTTACTGTAGAGATATCTTCCAATTATTAATGTCACTGTAGAGATATATTTAAATTATAATAGTTACTGATGAGATTTTCTCTGATTATAAACGACACTGAAAATATATTTCCAATTATAAATGTTACTGTAGAGATATCTTCCAATTATTAATGTCACTGTAGAGATATATTTAAATTAAAAAAGTTACTGATGAGATTTCTCTGATTATAAACGACACTGAAAATATATTTCCAATTATAAATGTTACTGTAGAGATATCTTCCAATTATTAATGTCACTGTAGAGATATATTTAAATTATAAAAGTTACTGATGAGATTTTCTCTGATTATAAACGACACTGAAAATATATTTCCAATTATAAATGTTACTGTAGAGATATCTTCCAATTATTAATGTCACTGTAGAGATATATTTAAATTATAAAAGTTACTGATGAGA
>JBAIZL010000010.1:16443013-16463013 GCA_036971475.1 Prosapia bicincta
CAAGTTCCGCAGATATTTTTATAGAATTATTATTTACATATCACAATTAATCACTAAAAATTAATAAAAGTAATATTTACAATATTAGCTCCATAAGAAATGCCTAGAAACCAATAACTGTAGCAAACTGCAGTCGAACCTAATACAACCACCACAGGGATATTATTACGGCTGAAGGGGTGATTTATCCAATTAATTGTACTAATTATACGTGGAAACATTATCGTATATTGGGCTAAGCTGATCAAAGAATCGCAAAGCTTTCACATGAGTAACCAATTTGGTTTTCCTAAGACTTGAAGATTCTGTTTGCACATTTATTCTAGATAAATAAAAAATTGTTAAACATTTTTGTAAAAATTATAAGTAATTAATACATAACTAAGCGAATACTTTAGTGCTTACTGGCTGACGCGTTTCGAAACAATCTTTTCATTTTCGAAACTAAGGCTCCTAATATTTATTTAAATAATAACTTTAACAATAGTTTATGACTATCCGAACTTTGAATTTAGTAAATTTGTTAAAACTTACTGAGACAGAACGTTTTCGATCGATTTGTTGCGATCTTCATCAGTGTCTTCTGCATCGAAAACGTTCTGTCTCGGTAAGTTTTTATAAATTTACAACATTTAAAGTTCGAATAGTCAAAAACTAATGTTAAAGTGATTAATTAAAATTCGCCGAATGTAATTACATACAAAATTCAAGAATTTATTTAAAGTTTTGTTTACAATAGAAATATTGGTGAAACCGATAAAACGACTAAATATTATTATAAGTTACCTAAGATTAAACTTTTATATAAATTTCGACGACTGTCATCATCATCAGAGGGTTCTATTACAAAATTACAATCTAGAACACCTTTGTCAGTCTAGTTTATAAATTATAATAATATTTTAGATGGTAATTCTGCAACAGCACTCTTTGATGATGATGACACGATCATCGAAATGTTTATATGGGTTTTTAGGTAACATGCACAAAATTATAATTATTTTTGTGGTATTGGGGTTTTCGGCAATATTTTGATTGTATTATACCATTGTGCTCTCGATATTGAATATAAAGGGTTTTTTACTATAGGCCTAACTAAAAATGTTATTTTATCACAAATAGTTTATAACTAAAAAAAGGTTTAATTAAACAATGAGATATAATGAATTAGTTGAAATTGAAGTATGAATATATAATACACACACACACACACACACACACACACACACACACACACACACACACACACACACACACACACACACACACACACACACACACACACACACACACACACACACACACACACACACACACACACACACACACACACACACACACACACACACACACACACACACACACACACACACACACACACACACACATACACACGTACACACACACACACACACACACACATACACACACACACACACACACACACACACACACACACACACACACACACACACACACACACACACACACACACACACACACACACACACACACACACACACACACACACACACATACACACACACACACATACACACGTACACACATACACACACATACACACACACACACACACACACACACACACACACACACACACACACACACACACACACACACCAGTTCGATGTCCCTAAGTACATGCAGAAGTTGGTGGCCAGCTACTTCACTGACCGACTTCTGCAATATGACACAGATGAGGGACAAAAAATGTATAAAATTAGTGGAGGAGTACCACAGGGCTCGGTCCTGGGACCGCTCTTGTGGAATGTAATGTACAACGGTCTCCTTGAAGTGAAGATCCCGAGAATGGTATCGCAGGTCGCGTTTGCAGACGATGTCGCCCTGGTGATTGTGGGAAAGTTCCTGGAGGACATACAAAACCTGTTTAACGAAACATTCAGGAAATATGCCGACTGGATGAGGGAAGCAGGACTCAAGATAGCAATGCATAAGACAGAGGTAGTGCTCATAACTAGCAGGAAGAAAAGGGAAACAATTACACTGCAAGTTGGGGAGCATGTGGTTGAGTCCAAGGCGTCAGTACGATACTTAGGAGTAATGATAGATGCACGTCTCAACTTCAAGGATCAAGTAGTGCATGCCAGCTCCAGGGCGGCAGCAGTTGGAGGAGCATTATCCCGCATCATGCCGAATGTGGGTGGTCCTAAACCAAGAAGACGAGCGCTCCTTGGGTCAGTTGTGACATCAATACTGACCTATGGTATTGCCATTTGGGCAAAAGCACTAGAGCTACAAGAATGCCAAAGAAGAATATACCCAGTTGGCCGGCAAATGGCATTAAGGATCACCAGCGCGTTTAGGACTGTCTCTAGGGACGCTGCTCACGTGATCTCGGGACTACTGCCGATCGAGATTATTGCAGAGGAATATAGGAGACGGTATCGGCGAAGAACGCGAGAACCGGTGGAGGCAAAAGATTCCAGAACAAGGGAAAGGGAGAAGAGTCTACAACGATGGCAAGTGGAGTGGGATGGTTCTGAAAGGGGCAGGTGGACCCACCAGCTCATCCCACGGATAGCGGAATGGACCAACCGTCAGCAAGGTGATCCCAACTACTACCTGACGCAGCTACTTACTGGACATGGATGCTTTCGACAATACTTATATAAGTATAAGCAAGAGGACTCACCAGTATGTCATGGAGCAGAAGAGGACGCGAGGCATGTGTTCTTCACATGTCCAAGATTTGACCCACAGCGAAGAGAATTCGAAAGGCTAACCAACGTGGCGATTACGCCAGAAAATTTAGTAGAGCAAATGCTCGCATCAGAAACTATATGGAACGCCACAACGGACTTCACCAGAGAAGTGATTACAGAACTGCGGAAGGAAGAAAAGAATAGGAAAGTACACCCAGCTAATAGTTAGTGGGGGACGTAGGTAAGGAAAAAGATGGGAGAGCGTAAGCGCTAATGCCGCCCCGTGAAGTCGTGAAGTAGTGCCTAGCGGCGGTCCCGCGGGGAATTAAGGCTTTTGGAAAGAGGAGAAGGGGGGTTTTTTAGTCGGTAGGCGTCTCGGCTCCATACTGAGATGAATCCGACACTACCCATAACATCGGGTGTCTTTTGAAGATCTTTCCCCCACCTCCTTAAAAAAAAAAAAAACACACACACACACACACACACACACACACACACACACACACACACACACACACACACACACACACACACACACACACACACACACACACACACACACACACACACACACACACATACACACACACACACACACACGTATATATATATATATATATATATATATATATATATATATATATCGCAGTATGTTTTCTTGTGTATATATATAAAGCTATCGCAAAGATCAAGTTCCAGAAGTGTTTTGAGAATTGAAAAAAGCGCTGGCATAAGTGCATAACATCTAGTGGGGACTACTTTGAAGGGGACAATACCGATGTAGAGGAATAAATAAATATTTTTTGTTAAAAAAACGAAAATTCCGGGTATTTTTTGAACACACTAGTATATGTATCAATAGATATTTCTTAAACAAGAATATTTGTAAGAATAACGGGTAGACGCTTTTGATGAATTTACTTCGAGACCAATCAAAAACAAAAAGATAGATTGTCGTAGTACAAAAATTGTGTATTTACAAAACAAGGCTATTGTTATTTCTCAACATAATCTCCACCAATATTAATACACTTGTCCAAACGATGAACAATTTTTCTATTCAAGATTGAAAGAAGTCTTTGTCTTGTTGTTCGAAGCACTTTCCTACCAATTCTTTGGGCTTCTCTTTGTTGGCGATCATTTCTCCACGCACTGCCTCTGAGTGGACCAACAAAATGAACATTAGAAGCCAAGTCAAGAATGTTCTTAATTTACCTGTTGGCTGGTGAGTGAGGCTCTTGATAATGTCAGTACTGTATAATAAATTGACGTAAACCTTAGAGAAATTATGTTCATAAATGTTCTTGTTTGTGATCCGAATATTCATTAATCTTGTCTTGTTGTAGGGACAGTTGGATGTGATAATGTTAACAGTATAATTAGCGAAAAGCTTTAAACTGGATAAAGTAAGTTACTGTTGTTAATGAAGTATGTATACACACACACACACAGAGGTATATAGATATGTAGGGAAATACAGAGAGAGAGAGAGAGAGAGAGAGAGAGAGAGAGAGAGAGAGAGAGAGAGAGAGAGAGAGAGAGAGAGAGAGAGGAGGGAGGAAGGGAGAAAAGGAGAGGGAGAGAGGGAGTGAGAGAGGGAGAGAGAGGGAGTGAGAGAGGGAGAGAGAGGGGGAGAGAGGGAGAAAGAGAGAGACAGACAGACAGAAAGAAGACGGATAGACGTACAGAGTTTTTAGACTTAATTTTGAATCTTCTAATGCTTCGAAGTGAGAGCACGATACCACAGCTCTCGAAACTCGAATGGTAAATACATATAGGTATTTAATTTAGCAGAATCTGCTTTCCAAGCTGTATTTGTCATTCTATTTTTAAGACGATTGCTGTTAAATGAACGTATTAATACATGTCCAATACACACTTTTTATGCATTACAATTATACTTTTTTGTAATTAGAGAATTTATAAATTTACTTAAGTGTATTAAGAATCTATTCGTCATAAACATTTAATATTGTTTAGTGTGGAACTTAAATCTCTCTTTCTCACTCATCTTACATACACAGGATTAAACAAAAACTCTTTCTTTTTATCCTGATTATGGGTTTTCTCTGGAAACCGGATTCTACAGAACCTTTTCGAGCTCAATATCGTCGAGTAGTTAGTTTAACCGGAAGTATCGTCTAAATGGAAAACTTCTCTTCTCTTCCGCTCGGACACGTGCGTCTCTCACGGCCAGCAGGTTAGGTTCATTACGTTGCATCACTAATGGTTGGATGCAACACTCTCATGTCCGGAGGCAGCGGACGACGTGGGATTGTTGCGTAAATCCTTGCGATGGCGCACAGGCGCATGATGCAGTGTAAGTTACGCAAAGATACATGACTCAGTGTAAGTGTGACGCACAGATACATGATGAAGTGTAAATGTGGTGCACAGATACAGGATGCGGAGAAAGCTTAACTCAGATACATGATGCAGTATAAGTGTTGCGCACAGATACATGATGCGGTATACGTGTGGCACACAGATATATGATGAAGTGTAAATGTGGCGCACAGATACAGAATGCGGTGAAAGCTATGCACAGATACATCATGTGGTATACGTGTGGCACACAGATATATGATGAAGTGTAAATGTTGCGGACAGATACAGGATGTGGTGAAAGCTATGCACAGATACATGATGCGGTATACGTGTGGCACACAGATATATGATGAAGTGTAAATGTGGCGCACAGATACAGAATGCGGTGAAAGCTATGCACAGATACATCATGTGGTATACGTGTGGCACACAGATATATGATGAAGTGTAAATGTTGCGGACAGATACAGGATGTGGTGAAAGCTATGCACAGATACATGATGCGGTATAAGTGTGGCGCACAGATATATGATGAAGTGTAAATGTGGCGCACAGATACAGGATGCGGTGAAAGCTATGCATTGATACATGATGAAGTGTAAATGTGGCGCACAGATACAGGATGCGGTGAAAGCTATGCACAGATACATGATGCAGTATAAGTGTGGCGCATAGATACATGATGCAGTATAAGTGTGGCGCATAGATACATGATGCGGTGAACGTTACGCACAGATTTATGACGCGTTGTAAGTGTGGCGCACAGATATATGATATAGTGTAAATGTGGCGCACAGAGGCAGGATGCGGTGAAAGCTATGCACAGATACATGATGAAGTGTAAATGTGGCGCTCAGATATGATGTAGTGTAAGTGTGGCGCACAGATACATGACGCAGTGTAGGTGTGGCGCACAGATCAGTACAATGTAATCAATTAGATCAGATTAGTTGCTATGCAAACATGGTAGCATTCTGGGAAACTTTTGAGCTTGAATTCCTTTTACGTTTACGCCCGACATTAAGATCCAGTACTTGCAAAGAAATATTTACCGTCGATATAAAATTAGGCCGGCAATGGTAGGTTTGACAATAGCGTAAACACAATATTATGCAACTGATTTCCAAAATTAATGGAGATAACTAAATAATGGAGAACACAAATTAATGATAACATTATATGTAAGATGCCAACAGAAGTCGGCGAAAAGCTCCGTAAATTTTTTGCCTCAAAACTAAACTATTGTTTATGAAAGTATACAAACAAATATTATTTCTTTTCCTTGTATTACCATAGCAATGACGTAGTACGCGATAGTAGAGTAGTGACCCTAATCTTCACAGCAATCATATTCCAGGAAAGTCACTTTCTATTATCTAAAGTTCAGAGCATTAATTTGGATTATTAGCAAACTTTCTAATCACCTTTGGAAGATGACACATTTCTGTCATCAACAAAACGTATGCCGCCACTAATATTGTTTATTAAAATGTTTGTTACACTTCTGCTGTAATTCCCTGCAAATCCGTTTCGCTTTCGAATCCGAATGTTTACGTAGGTTTAATTTATAAATATATTTTAATAAAAAAAATAAATGTGTATAATTTTGACGGATTTTCAGTTTGGGAAAGAGAAAACAAACAAGGCCAAACGAAAATTTTCGTCAGTCAATTTCTCTTCTGTACTTTTTCCTCGGATAAAGCTTAAACTTCTGGTAATAATCCAAGAGTAATTAAGGCTACTGTTCTTTGAGGTTTTCTCTTCGCTCAAGTCTCTGAGAATTGGTGTCGTGACGTCACAGGGTATTCTATGATGCACCGGAGAAGAACGCAGTTCATTGTCACCGTTACAATTATAAATGTTCCGTTTCTATTCAATCCAAAGTGGTACATCTGATTTGCAGTGTTCCAGCTGATGTAGAGCGGTGATCAGTCACTGGTACAGTTCTAGCCACACCGCAACGTGGAAAAATTTGTTCAATTATTTTTTAAAAATAAATTTAATAACACTCCGATGCCGTTAGTATTTATGTTATATTATATTCACTAATAATGAGAAATTATTTCTAAAACTTTATTAGAAATTTTACTACATTAAACTACGTTCTTGAACTATAAAAGTATTGGCAGAAGTTCCAATATAACAAAAATAATAAAAATAACTAATACAGTATTAGAGTTACTTGAGATTAAACACTTCGTACATTTCGATGACCATTTCAACATCATCAGAGGTTACTAATACAAAATTACAATCTAGAATGAAGTTGCCTGATGTAAACATCTTGAAATTCCCTGATTAAACTATATTTAAAAATACTTAACTAAGTGATTGTGTGTAGAAATCGCAAAATCCATGTAGTTCATGCATTTTTTTAGAGCAAATATATAATAATTGCGATAGCTCCTATAATACTTATATTAGATCAATTCTAAGAACACAATGCGAATCTATGGTCGAATCTGCGTTATTTATGCTTTTAAAAAATGAGAAATCAATTTTTTGTAGAAATCGCAAAATCCATGAAATATAGTCCATGCATTTTAGAGAAAATATATGATAATTGCGATAGCTTCTTTCATATTTACAGTATATTAGATCAATTCTAAGAACACAATGCGAATCTATGGTAGATTCTAACACTTGGTAAAAGGGTTAGCTTCGTAAAAGGAATGAATGTTTTGAAACGCGTCAGCAAGTAAGCAATTACGTATTCAAGCACTTTTAATATATAATCTAGAATGGATTAATTTACAAACTAGTTTGATTAAATTATTGCATTATTATGGTCATCGAAATGTAGATAAGAGTTAAATCTTAAGTAACTTGTAATATTTGATTTTTTTAATGGTTTTTATGGTTTTGGTGCTTCTGCCAATATTGTAACTGTATTATATTGTAACCGTCCCCTTGATATTGTATATATTCATAAACTTCGCCACTTACACCCTAAATCTTGTATCTGTTTCTTAAACCTGGAATTGACCATCTGTATCTGGTATTTTAGTTGTTGAGGTTTTAATTTTAACTTATTTCAGCTTAATATTTCAATCTAAAGGTACAGAATACAGGTTTTTTGAATTTGTAATAAAAGCAATATAAATAGACTAATATTTGCGTCCTTAATGGTTCGTACAGCCCCATATTAGGGAATCTGCATATAGTGTGTGTGTGTGCAACAGTACATTTTCCAAATCCCCTCCTCGATGATCCCCCTCCCCCAATGAAAGTACTGGATTACTCCTGTAAGTATAAGCGTACGTTGAAATCTTACAAAGAGCCTACTTTGTTCATGTAGACCTCTACATCAAGCCGTAAGATCGAGGAGTATTTTGTAACATTTTAATCACCCAGGGGGTATTACATGTAGCGAGTACCAGAGGGCCCCACTAAGGCAGATCAAAGATACTTTGTTGGTGAGAACATCAGGCAAAACAGAAAAACATTCCGCCGTAAGTTATGCAACACGCGCATCCAGGAGTAATTGGTCTCGGTCTAACTGCAGTTGAGGTCGTGCAGGAAGTGTCAGTTGTGCAGATTTTCGTACACATTTTTAAGGGCGTGACTTTTGAAGGTCATGCCCTGAAAAGCTTTACTCCAAGACCCAAGTCAATTATTTAGCAAGGGAACGAAGCTTCAGGGAATTTAGTTTTATATTAGAAAATTCAAACAAATAACTATCAGATAAAAGTATAAACAGTATAGTTTAAGTTATCCTCTTTAATGGTTTGAGTAATGTTTTATAATTGTAAGAAATTTCGTTGTAGCTATGTTTATATGTGAACTATTATCATTATTGTTGGTAATTGTAATTGTATACTTAGGTATTGTAGGCCTGATGACGATAACGCACCCGTTATTTAAACGTTGCCTTGTGTAAATAAATAGTTGCACCCGACTCGCAAATCAACCCTAATTATTTAACAGTATTGCTTTAGAACCAAATGAAAGAAGACTTGCTTCCGAAAGCGTTCTATTAATTTTAATGTAGCTCACTGTACTTAGAGTAGCGTTGCAGTGTGACCTTGTTAGAGGTCAAACACCTCCATATAGCTCCAAAGAAAATTTTGAAAATACCTTAATATTTATTTATTATTCGAAAAATTACTTTAAATTGTCTCGTTTTGTAACAAACTGCATATTCATAATAAACTCTCGCAAGGCAATTCCAATATTACTTCTTGAAGATAGTCTTAAACGAATAGAGTTTCGGTTGAACTGTTATCAAGGATGCGTGTACAATGTCTGAAAAAGACTTCAACGCCAAAGAAGGAAAGAAACGTACGAAGAGCGCCATAAGGGACATTAGGGTTCGTATAAAGACATGAACGCTGCAACAGGAGATGACGTTTTTAAAAAGTATTCATTCAAGTCTGACAAACTCGATATTTCTTTATAGAATTATTTAGTGAATTATAAAATATTAGTTTGGGAAACAAAATTGAAATTTCCATTTACCAGCTTGTGACTATTTATAAACCTTTAACCTTATTCTCTAAATAAATACCACCTAGAACATGTAATTTAATTTAATTTTCATTGGTTACTTATAAAATTTGAAATGCATTTAATTAAGAAGATTATTAATCCACTTATTTTATCGACTTATGTATAATTCTAAGCGTTGCACTTATAAAAATGACAACCTTCAAAAAGGTACGAGTAAAACTCCCAGCACCATCAGAATGAAACCTCTCTCTAGAAGGAAACCAGCTGATTTTATGTTATAGGTTATGTGGTAGGACAGCTGTTTAACGCATAGGTTATGTTACCTTATTTACAATAATTGTAATTATTTAATAAAAAGTAGGTAAAATATATTTTTCTTTGTTGATCTAAGTAGGAATTGACTTTAAAAAATTGTTTATATTACTTGTTTGTGTTTAGTGGGAACATGTTTAAGTAATGTATATTGAAATTATACATAAGAAAACAACTACTGTATTTTGTTATAGGAAATATGAAACAAATAATAGAGATCTAGTCAGCATAGAAAGCCGTCGCTCAGCAGGACGAGCGCGGTTTAGTTGCCAAACACACCGTTCCGATCCATCACCTTGCCCAAACTATTCAATAGTTTTTCTATAAAAGAGAAACTACCAGAGTTCACAAATTATTTAATACCGAAATAAAGAGACCTTAAAAGACACGTAGGCCTACCTACTTTCTCTCACGGCACCGTATTGTTCGCCATCTTGTTTTATTATAAGTTTTTTCCACAAAACCGAGTACGTGCACTTAATCACATCCGGTCTTGTTTCCCGTTGCTTAGCAACATGCAAATCCATAATCGTCGGTTACGTCAGGTCCGCAATTAGGAAAGAAATTGATTTGAGGTCATAAAGAAGGAGTGTTGTGGTACAAACATTGCTTCATGTTTACGCTCAAAGTGCGAGGAATAACGAACGATATTTAAAAATCGAAAACGGTTCTGTTTTTATGTAGATTTACTTACTATTCTGGGATAAATAAATTCTTATTGCTCAGCTACAGTGTTGGTACTAAAACCTTTAACAATTTAATGTCTATTGGAGCAGCATGGAATGAAACTTACATGAAAGTGAATCGGTAGAATCTGTGGCGTCTTCACTTCAAAATTGTAAGTAGAGTAAGTAACTATTTCCCACTCCATACTTCTATTCTCTCTCAAACGTACAGGACCGAAAAACAAAAACTTGGAGATAGGTTACTAACAGCTGTTTTTGTTTTAAATTAGAGGTTGTTTAGAGGCTATGTTGAAGCAAGGTATTTCTCTAATGCAAGCAGTAATTTATTCATTGCGATACACACATTCAGAGACTTAAACGCCTAAATCTTCATTAAAGTTTCTAGCTCAACTAATATAAAGCGGTTCTCTATTGCAAGCAGTAATTCATTCGTTGCAATACACACATTTAGAGACTTTAATTACTAAAACCTTCATTAAAGTCTCTGAACTAATACTGTTAAGAGCTACGGGAAAAGCTGGTCTCGGATAGTTATTGTTTTCTCTTTATTAATATTCATAACGCTAATCCTGCAGGTGCATCTCATAACGTCCGATAATTAACAATTCCGTTTGTCGATTTCTAAACGCAACGAATCCAACGAGTGCACTATCATTAATTATTTTTCCAATTAAATGTATCTATCGTAGCGTACGATACGCGCTTGGAGATGAGCTGAGCGGACGAAGGCCGGTGTGAAGTGGGTCACGGGAGGCGTTGACCGAACTCGTCGGACTAGACGGTGCGGGGTGATCGAAAACTGGATTAATTCCTACAGTGTGTTCGGCGCAAGATGGACGTTTAGATGGGTGAAGTCATAATTTGTTCACAGTTAATGAATAAAGCTGGTTAGGTTTTGTAATACCTAAGGCAAGTGTTTGTTACAGTTGGAGAGTTTGGTTAGGCTGAAAAATCCCTATGCGTGTGGGCTTGAACGTCTGCTCAGTAAATATTTTCACAGAGTGGAATCGATAATTTTTAAAACGCAGCAAAGAAGATTAAAACCTTCTAATAATAAGACAGTAGAACATTAAATTGTAATCTTTTAAAAGTGGAAATTGTTCTAATTTCTTTCTTTAACTGGGATTAATTTAACTATGGTCCGCAAGAGCATAAGAACAATGAGCTAGAGTACAGAAAACACAAATCTAGTCGAAGGGAATGCAATAAAAGCAAGGCATTCCACCTGGCACTACGCCGCGAGGAGTAGCAACAGGTAAACGCTCTACGGGCCTGTTACACAATAGCGCCCAAGACTTGATCTCCTCAGCCTATATTTGTACTGTAATTGCTCAACGCATGCTAGCGACCAATAGCTCGTCACAGCCTACACCTAAATACAGTCAGGATTTAAAGTTGACGGATTTTAAATTGAATGGAGGCTTTTCAATTTTTCAACAAATAAAACGTTGCATTATGTCGATGGATTGTATAGTGTCAACATATTTACAACTGAGGTTATGGGTAGGCATTTCTCTTTACTAGGTTAAGCTACCTTGTTCTATCTGTCCTTAATCATGCCTAATTCCATACACGTTTCCTTATCCCTCTTGGAAGGGGTGAAATCGTCCCCAATAAAGAGTAGGCCTACGTCATGGCTGTTTAAATGGCTTTAAAACAAGTAACATAAATAAAAAAATTTAAAGTAAATTGCAACTTGGGTCATCAAAGAAAAATTTTATGTTAGTTACTTTTTATTAGATAATTACAATAATATAAATAAAGTAACATAACCTATGAGTTAAAGCAGCTGTTCTACCACTTAACCCCTATAACATAAAATCAGCTGTTTTATGAAATCCTATTGTATCCCTTATTTTAAGGCAAATAGGACGAGTAACTATATTGCATACCTTGCCCATTACGTGAATTTTTTTTCATATAAAACTAAAATTAATTAATTAAAAATGTAATATTTGAAAAACCTACATTAACATCAGTGTTAATGCAAGTTTAAAAAGTGTATTTGAACTTGAGTGGAGGATAAAAAAGTATTTTATATAAAAATAATAATAAGTTGTGAATTTTTAGAACAATTTTTGAAATGAAAAATTTCTTATGCGCATCTGGTGACAAATGCTTAGGTAATTTCTCATTGTACAAACTTAAATTTAAATATTTTCTCAATTCAAAATTTCTGTACAGAGAAAGAGAGACAGAGAGAGAGAGAGGGGGGGAGGGAGGCAGATAGAGGGATGTGTTACTGTATTAAGCTACAATAAAAACTAAAAATAAGCATTTTCTACAATGCCTAACATTATAGAGCATTAGTTTGGTAACAAACCCCAGTGATATTTGAATATCACTTAATCTCTATATCCACCTCAACTCCCGGAGGAAATGTTATCATCGGAGCGTAGATGGTTTTATCTGTTCTATATTTGTAATAATATGAAATAGCTTTCTTTAACACTAATAATAAATATGACTAATGGTTAACGCTATTACGTTTTGAAATGTGCGACCGATGTTGTTGCAGATAATCTATTTTTCTAAATATCCCATTATTTTTAATATTATACAATATCAAGAGCACAATAGTACAATATATTACAATGAAAATATTGGAAAAGAACCCCAATAACACAAAAACAATAAAAATAACAAATAACACAAGTTACTTAAAATTCAACCCTCTAGTTTGTAACTTTTTGTCACAAGATTTTGCTAGATTTTGTATCAGACCCTCTGATGATGATGATATGATCATCGAAATGTACATAAGGGTTTAATCTTAAGTAACTTGTTTTTCAATATTTTCACTGTAATTTTTAATGTTACTTTTATATAATTAAATTAAGTGATACATCCTCTTTCCATTCCGACTGTTAAAGTTTCTTTACACAAAACTAGTGAAATTTAATAAATTTCGTCTTGGAACACAATTAATTTTAAAAAATAATTTTTTTAATGATTAAACATTAAACTTGTTACTCTAATTAATTTTTGAAATTTATACAGATACAAAATATTCTAGGTACAATATAGTAACGAAGTTTACATACTGTAAATATCAAGTTAAAATTATAACTACAAATATTCGTAATCCCATTTTACTTTTAGATACAATATATTAGTAATTTACTTACTAAAATATAAGTTTACATCAGAGATCCAACGAGTGACCATTTATAACGCAAACGAATACTATAACAGACCACTGCGACACCAAATTAAACACTATATACGATCCAAACTATGCCCTCTATCACCGCTAGGTATAGGACGATGTTCTAAATGAATTCACAGTTTTATTGGACAACATTGTAAATAAATCAACAAGTGAAGTAATTTAGGGTAATTAACAAAGACCAACCGAATGACCTAAAATACTAAAGGAATAAGCAATTTCCTTGTGGTGTGCAGATGTAATGACGTCACAACAGCCAATTGTCTGCTCGGTACGGCAGGCCAAGAAAAACTTGCAGTGATGTACAGTTTGTCCTCATTGGGTGCGTATTTATTTAAACAAAAATGTGTTTGAAGTTTTGTGGGTGACTTGTGCAGGTGGGACACAAAAGAGCGCGTAATGGCTGGTAATTTTACTAAGATCGATTAGGAGCAAGAAATAACTGTGTCGAAGCTTTTAACGATAGGAAATATTCGAACCCCGTAAATGTAACTAAATTATAAGATTAGCAAGTAGTTAATTTGTTTAACTCAAAGGTAATCGTTACGACCATCATAGAAGAACAAAATCCACGAGAACAGAATTGTTACTAAGAAGTGAAGAGAGTTCTTCATATATTCTGTTTAGATGTGCAACCATCGCAGTTATTTCTTGAAAGTATTAGTTTGTTTTCATTTTTAGGAACAAAAGGGGACGTAATTTTAGAAGTATAAAGATCCTCTGTAAATGTTTTTGTAGTTTCTCTCCACAGTAATTTGCAGAGGGTCATAAAAATGAAATAATTCTGAAATAATTCTGAAATTTGGAATACAGTAATTAGTAATGAGGGACTTGGCGAGTAAAACATTACTACAATTGAATAAGTAACTGATTTAATTAAACATTTTCAACGCCATTTTACTCTCCTTATTGCCACTTTCAAGACTGAAAGTTACTTAAAAAATAATAATAATAATATATATATATATATATATATATATATATATATATATATATGAAGTTAATATATTACTATTGTAAGTAATTTTATCCACCATTAAGTGCAATAATTTTACCTTGAGTGATGAGGCACCTTTCGGTCAATTGACCATTGTCGAATCACTGATGTTTTTCTGTTGTAGATGTTCGGTCTACAGAAAAACATCAGTGATTCGACAATGGTCAATTGACCGAAAGGTGCCTCATCACTCAAGGTAAAATTATTGCACTTAATGGTGGATAAAATTACTTACAATAGTAATATATTAACTTCATAAAGTCAGTGCAACGGAAAAACAATGGATAACGTTAAATATCAAGAATATATATATATATATATGTGTGTGTGTGTGTGTGTGTGTGTGTGTGTTTCTTATATTGATTTTGATATCATTAGGTTTGGAAATAGGAGAAGGTTATTGTATCAGCTGAATAAGTTTGCTTACTTGGCCTAAAGAGGATGTCCTACTCTGTCCTCTGCATCTTGCTAAAAATGTTGTACAAGTTTGCAACTAAAACTTACAAAATAATCAGATGAATCTTTTCATAATATTTAATTATTAAAGAACTTTCTATTTCCAATAAAAATGTACGATTTCGCAAGCACTTCATATATCTTTCAGCTTCTACATCCATAATCATCCATAATTCAGTTTCTATAGCAACCTATCAATCACCATTTGGTTTCTATAGCAACCTATTAATCATAATTTGTTTTCTATATCAACCTATCAATCACCATTTGGTTTTTATAGCAACGTATTAATCACCATTTGGTTTCTATAGCAACCTATCAATCACCATTTGGTTTATATAGCAATCTATCAATCACCATTTGGTTTCCATAGCAACCTATACACTGCAATTTAGTTTCTATAGTAACCTATTATCCACCATTTGATTTCTATAGTAAAATAATATCCACCATTTGGTTTCTATAGCAAACTATAAGCCACCATTTGGTTTCTATAGCAACCTATACACTGCAATTTAGTTTCTATAGTAACCTATTATCAACCATTTGATTTCTATAGTAAAATAATATCCATCTTTTGGTTTCTATAGCAAACTATAAGCCACCATTTGGTTTTAATAGCAGCCTATCGTCCACCATTTATTTGGTACCAATAATTATCTATCATCCAACATTTTTTTCTGTAGCACAGTATAAACCACCATTTGGTTTCTGTAGCAACCTATAAGCCACCATTGGGTTTTTATAACAACCTATAAGCCACCATTAAATTTCCATAGGAACCTATCATCCACCCTTTGGTTTCAACAGCAACCTATCATCCACCACTTGGTTTCTATAGCAACCTATCAACTACCATTTAGTTCCTATATCAATCTATCAATCACCATTTGGTTTCCATAGCAACCTATCGTACACCATTTAGTTCCTACAGCATTATCAAACACCATTTAATTCCTATAGCAACCTATCAATCACCATTTAGTTTCTATAGCAACCTATTATCACCATTTAGTTCCTAGAGTAACCTATCATCCACCATTTGGTTTCTATAGCAACCTATCGCACACCATTTAGTTCCTACAGCATTATCAAACACCATTTAATTCCTATAGCAACCTATCAATCACCATTTAGTTTCTATAGCAACCTATTATCACCATTTAGTTCCTAGAGTAACCTATCATCCACCCTTTGGTTTCAACAGCAACCTATCATCCACCACTTGGTTTCTATAGCAACCTATCAACTACCATTTAGTTCCTATATCAATCTACCAATCACCATTTGGTTTCCATAGCAACCTATCGTACACCATTTAGTTCCTACAGCAACCTATCAAACACCATTTAATTCCTATAGCAACCTATCAATCACCATTTAGTTTCTATAGCAACCTATTATCACCATTTAGTTCCTAGAGTAACCTATCATCCACCATTTGGTTTCTATAGCAACCTATCGTACACCATTTAGTTCCTACAGCATTATCAAACACCATTTAATTCCTATAGCAACCTATCAATCACCATTTAGTTTCTATAGCAACCTATTATAACCATTTAGTTCCTAGAGTAACCTATCATCCACCCTTTGGTTTCAACAGCAACCTATCATCCACCACTTGGTTTCTATAGCAACCTATCAACTACCATTTAGTTCCTATATCAATCTACCAATCACCATTTGGTTTCCATAGCAACCTATCGTACACCATTTAGTTCCTACAGCAACCTATCAAACACCATTTAATTCCTATAGCAACCTATCAATCACCATTTAGTTTCTATAGCAACCTATTATCACCATTTAGTTCCTACAGTAACCTATCATCCACCATTTAGTTCCTACAGTAACCTATCATCCACCACTTGGTTTCTATAGCAACCTATCAACTACCATTTAGTTCCTATATCAATCTACCAATCACCATTTGGTTTCCATAGCAACCTATCGTACACCATTTAGTTCCTACAGCAACCTATCAAACACCATTTAATTCCTATAGCAACCTATCAATCACCATTTGGTTTCCATAGCAACCTATCGTACACCATTTAGTTCCTACAGCAACCTATCAAACACCATTTAATTCCTATAGCAACCTATCAATCACCATTTAGTTTCTATAGCAACCTATTATCACCATTTAGTTCCTACAGCAACCTATCAAACACCATTTAATTCCTATAGCAACCTATCAATCACCATTTAGTTTCTATAGCAACCTATTATCACCATTTAGTTCCTACAGTAACCTATCATCCACCATTTGGTTTCTATAGCAACCTTTCAGCGACAGACGCAACAAGTCAATTTCACTCACCAGTATTGAGGTCGAATCATTCACATAATGACAACCGTCAATTAAATTAATAAAAGCATACTTAAACATAAAAAAACGGCCTTGAGAACGTAAGGCTGTCTGTTGGCGAATGTCCATATCTGAAATAGGTTATGTAGTCTGCCCCACGGCTTGGGTAAACACCCAAGAGACGATTGTCTGAGTTATTCTACTTTCTTCGGTGACGTAATCAGATCACATTCGAGAACTTTCGTCTTTATACGACAGATAAACTTGCCAATACAATGCGAACCTCACAGCAAAAACAGTGGTAATGAGTGTTTAATTATTCTTAGGTGATTTACATATTTTGGACGGTTTTAAAATGTATAACCTTTTAGAATAGTTTCTAAAACGAAAAAGATTAACGCAGAAAAATATGTAGATTGTTACTATTTATTAGGAATATAGTGGTTGAATTTAATAATAAATACACAAAAACCTCTTAACCACAAACTTTCTTTATTTTACCCTTACGTACGTTTCAGTTACAAAGTAACCATCCTCAGAGGGATAACATACAAAGACTCATAAAAAGGGTCTTTGTATGTTATCCCCCTGAGGATGGTTACTTTGTAACTGAAATGTACATAAGGGTAAAATAAAGTAAGTTTGTGGTTAAGAGTTTTTTGTGTATTTAATATGTAGATTGATTACTTCTTTAAAAAGAAGGGGAGAATTTTATTGTCTATATTGACAATAGAGTACGGTATAAACCATGGTTTGTGTAGTTAGGAGCGTTTCACCTGGGTTATATCGATATAGAAGCATAAGATGCTGAAGGTAAAAGAGTTAATTGTTACGGGAATATAATTACTATAAATAAGTTACAGAATTCCAACAGCTGTTTATAACACAACTTCAGGAAGACACTTAAGCTCGGTTAGGAGCAGGACTAACTCAGAAAGGAACTCTACTCTCAGTACTAGGAGCCTTCCTTAGTCCCTCTGATCTTTCTTACTGCAAGGAGTGTAACGAGCGTAGAAACATTATGACCCCAGCAGAGAGGAGGTCTAGCTGTATCATGCGCATATAATGCCACGATCTTCCCTATATCCTCAAGGAGAGAGTTATATTTCCCTAACGCAATTCTACCTCTTGATATATCCAAAATCCTTCC
The DNA here is from genome assembly GCA_036971475.1 of Prosapia bicincta. NCBI lineage: Eukaryota > Metazoa > Arthropoda > Insecta > Hemiptera > Cercopidae > Prosapia > Prosapia bicincta. The sequence continues at coordinate 16,461,559 of JBAIZL010000010.1, forward strand.
TTACTCTTCGTAGACGGCTTGAAGACCTGGGTTACTCCTTCAATCTAACAACGTATAATTATCTTACCCCGACACACGAACCTCATTAGGGCAAGTCACGCACATTCTGTCCCTTAAAACAATTCTATTCTTCTATTTCAATCTTTACAGTTACTTTCAATCGTCTAGTTTGACTCTTACTGAAACGTTTATTTGTTATAAAGAACCGGAAGAGTCCCCCCGCCTGACCGTTAGTTTGCTTCTATTGTCTCTAGCACGTTTGTGCCTAGATTTAACCTAAACTATTTTTTACTAAATTTTTACAAACGCTTTTTTACTTTTTATTATAATTTACAAATAGTAATTATCATTGTACGCATCACTAAATCTCCGTTTTTACCTTAATTGACTGGATTTCGTCGCCACAGCGATAACATTTCTCGATCTTCTAACTAAAAATAAAAACAAAAACTAAAGTACACAAATGCCCAATAGTTCTTCTACTTCATGTAACCTTCTTAGTACTGTCCCTTCTTCCTGATTCTATTCTTGTTTTTGCATTGATCTTATCGACAATCTTCCTCCATCTCAAGGGGAATCTTCGCCGTCTTCTTACTCTGCGAATAAACCGGAAATATTTTCCTCGGCCTTCTAGATAGGCATACGCTCCTTTGTATCTGTTGAGTGGCTCCAAGTTATTCCTTCTACATCTACTCTGCCACTACGTTCCCTGACCTTTCGCTTCACCTGTCTGTAATCTACTCTGTTGTCCGGGTTTTACCCACGTTACGCAATGCCTTCTAGATTTCAGCAATCACCTGTATTACGGGAGAATTAATTCAGATATTTTAATACCCGACTAAAGGTATTTCCATTAACGCGTTTACCGGAAGAAAGTCGTAACGCTTCCGGTATGGTGGAGCATAAACAATGTCAGAAGAAAGCGAAGCGCCTTCATTTGAATGGAATGCCGCGCTCAAATCAGCGATCGTGGGAACCGGGTTGAACAGTGCCGAAGGAACCAGTTCCTTAAGCACCTAATGGGCATAATATCCAGGTGGTGGAGCGGTTATTATATGGTGGAACTCCAACGTGTCTAAGGAAGAGGATAATACACTTTATAAAGCTAACGAACAGTAAAAAAATCTCAAAACTATAAACAATGTCAGCTTCATTTTAGAAATATTCTGACGACTTTCGTATATTTAAATCCTAATGAAAACCGACAAATTTTCAGGAAAAATTATCGGGTGATAGCGAACCGGTCCAATGGTCAAAGTATTCCTATGATAATTTTGTTTCTTAAGAAAAGGTCACGGCCGAAATGGCTCGATAGTAAAGCTAGAGGAATTAAATATTGGAAGGCTTACCTAAGTACCCCTCAGCTCCCCCCCTTCACTAATTTCCACAAGGCAGTTATCATCTTACCAGTCACGGTGGGCGTTACAAGTGAGCAGAAAAAGTGTACGATGTTAT
>JBAIZL010000010.1:16473013-16538013 GCA_036971475.1 Prosapia bicincta
AATTAATTTCAATTCCTACATATTTCAACAATGACAAATTTTATTTTAGTTACTTATTAAATAATTACAAATAATATAAATAAAGTAACATGACCTATGCGTTATAACAGCTGTTCTACCACTTAACCTATAACATAAAATCAGCTGTTTTCGAAATCATATGTTATTATTTATTTAAACCCTAATGGGACGAAATAACTATGTTGCATATCTTTCCCCTTTTGTGAAAAGTCTTTCTTCCATATAAAACTAAAACTATTTCATATTAAATTGAATCATTCAATAATTATTTTTAAAAAACAGTATTTACATCAAGTGCCATCCAGAACAAGTCTAAAAAATATATATTTGAACTTCAAAGGATGAATAGATTGTATTTCACTAACGATTGAAAATTTGCATAAAATATATAAATATATATTTGGGAAAAAAAGGCAGTCCAGGTCGACGAAATATCTGCATTGTGATGAAAAAAGATAAAAACGTCACGTATTACAATAAGCATAAAGGTTTAGTGCGTTGTGCTGTTAATTAAACATGTGTCGGGGCGCATTTGGACTGAAGTACCTTTGACGAACCCAAGGCCTTTCTGTCACATGATCGCCATTTTTAGCGAATATTTACTGGCCAATGCAACTCCAGACTAGGCAACGATTACAAGTCAACACACGAGCATTGTTTTGAAATTTAAATCCACAGGACGTCCAAGACAAAATGATCAGCCAGTATAACTATGTTAATCTTCTATAGGATGAATTTATAGTGGGTTTAGGATTATGGGAGGAAAATAAATTATGGTGCTGAATGTAGGGGGTCAATGGTACCACTTTATGTAACTACTCTCTTCAAGTATTTTTACTTGACACACCCCTTGTAAGGAAAAGGGTAAAGGGTAGATTGCATAAGTAAGGCTCGAGAAGAGGATAAGGTTACCGCTTGGTACTGGGGTTGGGGGAAGACTATCTTCGCGTTTCCTTGGGTGCCTGCTTGAAACTGCCCTGCTCTGTACCGGGGCGAAGAGAGATATCTTAGCTTCTACCCGGGATGATTATAGAAGCCCCAAATGTATAATCTGCTCCATTCGTTCTACTTAAGGGAAGAAAGGAAAGGTTTATTAACCCAAAGGTAAAGTTCGATAAATTGTGTTTTAACTATTTACAATAAACCCCTAGCCATGTTACCATCTGTGGAAATGAGATGGCAGACACTCTGGTCAAGAAAGCACAACTCATTTGAATGCCCTCGTTGCAACGCCCTCAACGGAACTATCGACCGGGCCAGCAAACTGCACCTCACACAGCAATCAGCAGGAAGAAAATGGGAAACCTTATCTCCACAGGGCCCATCGACCACAGACTTCCACGAGCTGTAGGCGTTACCAAGTTCAGAATGCAATCCGGCCACGACTAGGCAGCCCATCTATATCGCATCGGTGTGCTCCCAACACCGGAATGGCCTCTCTGTGGACACGATACGATGGATGCGGATCATCTTCCGCAATGCAATGCCCTCGACCATTCCGGAGATGATGATAATCAATTTAAGGAAATTCGTCTATACTGGTCAACGCGTCAGCAAATGGCTCAAGAGCCAAGGGTGGGTTTTGGCTAGTAAGTGTTTTAACCGCAGAAAATTCTATAAATTAATCTTCTATGGAAATGTTTACAATTAGCTTATTAGCTGTAACACAATATTTACTACGAGTTTACAGTTTAAATTTTAATATACTTAGTAGCTTCATTATATTACGCCCATGTACCTTGGCATTCCATCCTACACATATTAAGTCCATTTAATGGTTAACGCATCCGATTGATTGTTTCCATGAGAGGTGAAACAAATCGTTCATTAATTCATATTGTCTCTCCTGCTTTATACGGTATGTGCCAAAATAAACAGTACTGACACTGCATTTGTACTCTCTCTAGCCTCGGGCCTGACGCTAGTTACCCGGATGGTAGTCACGAGTTTGAGGCTAGATTCGTGGGGCAGAGGTATCTTCTCTCCTGCTTTATACGGTATGTGCCAAAATAAACAGTACTGACACTGCATTTGTACTCTCTCTAGCCTCGGGCCTGACGCTAGTTACCCGGATGGTAGTCACGAGTTTGAGGCTAGATTCGTGGGGGCAGAGGTATCTTCTCTCCTGCTTTATACGGTATGTGCCAAAATAAACCGTACTGACACTGCATTTGTACTCTCTCTAGCCTCGGGCCTGACGCTAGTTACCCGGATGGTAGTCACGAGTTTGAGGCTAGATTCGTGGGGGCAGAGGTATCTTCTCTCCTGCTTTATACGGTATGTGCCAAAATAAACAGTACTGACACTGCATTTGTACTCTCTCTAGCCTCGGGCCTGACGCTAGTTACCCGGATGGTAGTCACGAGTTTGAGGCTAGATTCGTGGGGGCAGAGGTATCTTCTCTCCTGCTTTATACGGTATGTGCCAAAATAAACAGTACTGACACTGCATTTGTACTCTCTCTAGCCTCGGGCCTGACGCTAGTTACCCGGATGGTAGTCACGAGTTTGAGGCTAGATTCGTGGGGGCAGAGGTATCTTCTCTCCTGCTTTATACGGTATGTGCCAAAATAAACAGTACTGACACTGCATTTGTACTCTCTCTAGCCTCGGGCCTGACGCTAGTTACCCGGATGGTAGTCACGAGTTTGAGGCTAGATTCGTGGGGGCAGAGGTATCTTCTCTCCTGCTTTATACGGTATGTGCCAAAATAAACAGTACTGACACTGCATTTGTACTCTCTCTAGCCTCGGGCCTGACGCTAGTTACCCGGATGGTAGTCACGAGTTTGAGGCTAGATTCGTGGGGGCAGAGGTATCTTCTCTCCTGCTTTATACGGTATGTGCCAAAATAAACAGTACTGACACTGCATTTGTACTCTCTCTAGCCTCGGGCCTGACGCTAGTTACCCGGATGGTAGTCACGAGTTTGAGGCTAGATTCGTGGGGGCAGAGGTATCTTCTCTCCTGCTTTATACGGTATGTGCCAAAATAAACAGTACTGACACTGCATTTGTACTCTCTCTAGCCTCGGGCCTGACGCTAGTTGCCCGGATGGTAGTCACGAGTTTGAGGCTAGATTCGTGGGGGCAGAGGTATCTTCTCTCCTGCTTTATACGGTATGTGCCAAAATAAACAGTACTGACACTGCATTTGTACTCTCTCTAGCCTCGGGCCTGACGCTAGTTACCCGGATGGTAGTCACGAGTTTGAGGCTAGATTCGTGGGGGCAGAGGTATCTTCTCTCCTGCTTTATACGGTATGTGCCAAAATAAACAGTACTGACACTGCATTTGTACTCTCTCTAGCCTCGGGCCTGACGCTAGTTACCCGGATGGTAGTCACGAGTTTGAGGCTAGATTCGTGGGGGCAGAGGTATCTTCTCTCCTGCTTTATACGGTATGTGCCAAAATAAACAGTACTGACACTGCATTTGTACTCTCTCTAGCCTCGGGCCTGACGCTAGTTACCCGGATGGTAGTCACGAGTTTGAGGCTAGATTCGTGGGGGCAGAGGTATCTTCTCTCCTGCTTTATACGGTATGTGCCAAAATAAACAGTACTGACACTGCATTTGTACTCTCTCTAGCCTCGGGCCTGACGCTAGTTACCCGGATGGTAGTCACGAGTTTGAGGCTAGATTCGTGGGGGCAGAGGTATCTTCTCTCCTGCTTTATACGGTATGTGCCAAAATAAACAGTACTGACACTGCATTTGTACTCTCTCTAGCCTCGGGCTAGTTACCCGGATGGTAGTCACGAGTTTGAGGCTAGATTCGTGGGGGCAGAGGTATCTTCTCTCCTGCTTTATACGGTATGTGCCAAAATAAACCGTACTGACACTGCATTTGTACTCTCTCTAGCCTCGGGCTAGTTACCCGGATGGTAGTCACGAGTTTGAGGCTAGATTCGTGGGGGCAGAGGTATCTTCTCTCCTGCTTTATACGGTATGTGCCAAAATAAACAGTACTGACACTGCATTTGTACTCTCTCTAGCCTCGGGCCTGACGCTAGTTACCCGGATGGTAGTCACGAGTTTGAGGCTAGATTCGTGGGGGCAGAGGTATCTTCTCTCCTGCTTTATACGGTATGTGCCAAAATAAACAGTACTGACACTGCATTTGTACTCTCTCTAGCCTCGGGCTAGTTACCCGGATGGTAGTCACGAGTTTGAGGCTAGATTCGTGGGGCAGAGGTATCTTCTCTCCTGCTTTATACGGTATGTGCCAAAATAAACAGTACTGACACTGCATTTGTACTCTCTCTAGCCTCGGGCTAGTTACCCGGATGGTAGTCACGAGTTTGAGGCTAGATTCGTGGGGGCAGAGGTATCTTCTCTCCTGCTTTATACGGTATGTGCCAAAATAAACAGTACTGACACTGCATTTGTACTCTCTCTAGCCTCGGGCCTGACGCTAGTTACCCGGATGGTAGTCACGAGTTTGAGGCTAGATTCGTGGGGCAGAGGTATCTTCTCTCCTGCTTTATACGGTATGTGCCAAAATAAACAGTACTGACACTGCATTTGTACTCTCTCTAGCCTCGGGCCTGACGCTAGTTACCCGGATGGTAGTCACGAGTTTGAGGCTAGATTCGTGGGGGCAGAGGTATCTTCTCTCCTGCTTTATACGGTATGTGCCAAAATAAACAGTACTGACACTGCATTTGTACTCTCTCTAGCCTCGGGCCTGACGCTAGTTACCCGGATGGTAGTCACGAGTTTGAGGCTAGATTCGTGGGGCAGAGGTATCTTCTCTCCTGCTTTATACGGTATGTGCCAAAATAAACAGTACTGACACTGCATTTGTACTCTCTCTAGCCTCGGGCCTGACGCTAGTTACCCGGATGGTAGTCACGAGTTTGAGGCTAGATTCGTGGGGGCAGAGGTATCTTCTCTCCTGCTTTATACGGTATGTGCCAAAATAAACAGTACTGACACTGCATTTGTACTCTCTCTAGCCTCGGGCCTGACGCTAGTTACCCGGATGGTAGTCACGAGTTTGAGGCTAGATTCGTGGGGCAGAGGTATCTTCTCTCCTGCTTTATACGGTATGTGCCAAAATAAACAGTACTGACACTGCATTTGTACTCTCTCTAGCCTCGGGCCTGACGCTAGTTACCCGGATGGTAGTCACGAGTTTGAGGCTAGATTCGTGGGGGCAGAGGTATCTTCTCTCCTGCTTTATACGGTATGTGCCAAAATAAACCGTACTGACACTGCATTTGTACTCTCTCTAGCCTCGGGCTAGTTACCCGGATGGTAGTCACGAGTTTGAGGCTAGATTCGTGGGGGCAGAGGTATCTTCTCTCCTGCTTTATACGGTATGTGCCAAAATAAACAGTACTGACACTGCATTTGTACTCTCTCTAGCCTCGGGCCTGACGCTAGTTACCCGGATGGTAGTCACGAGTTTGAGGCTAGATTCGTGGGGGCAGAGGTATCTTCTCTCCTGCTTTATACGGTATGTGCCAAAATAAACCGTACTGACACTGCATTTGTACTCTCTCTAGCCTCGGGCCTGACGCTAGTTACCCGGATGGTAGTCACGAGTTTGAGGCTAGATTCGTGGGGGCAGAGGTATCTTCTCTCCTGCTTTATACGGTATGTGCCAAAATAAACCGTACTGACACTGCATTTGTACTCTCTCTAGCCTCGGGCCTAGTTACCCGGATGGTAGTCACGAGTTTGAGGCTAGATTCGTGGGGGCAGAGGTATCTTCTCTCCTGCTTTATACGGTATGTGCCAAAATAAACCGTACTGACACTGCATTTGTACTCTCTCTAGCCTCGGGCTAGTTACCCGGATGGTAGTCACGAGTTTGAGGCTAGATTCGTGGGGGCAGAGGTATCTTCTCTCCTGCTTTATACGGTATGTGCCAAAATAAACCGTACTGACACTGCATTTGTACTCTCTCTAGCCTCGGGCTAGTTACCCGGATGGTAGTCACGAGTTTGAGGCTAGATTCGTGGGGGCAGAGGTATCTTCTCTCCTGCTTTATACGGTATGTGCCAAAATAAACCGTACTGACACTGCATTTGTACTCTCTCTAGCCTCGGGCTAGTTACCCGGATGGTAGTCACGAGTTTGAGGCTAGATTCGTGGGGGCAGAGGTATCTTCTCTCCTGCTTTATACGGTATGTGCCAAAATAAACCGTACTGACACTGCATTTGTACTCTCTCTAGCCTCGGGCCTGACGCTAGTTACCCGGATGGTAGTCACGAGTTTGAGGCTAGATTCGTGGGGGCAGAGGTATCTTCTCTCCTGCTTTATACGGTATGTGCCAAAATAAACCGTACTGACACTGCATTTGTACTCTCTCTAGCCTCGGGCTAGTTACCCGGATGGTAGTCACGAGTTTGAGGCTAGATTCGTGGGGGCAGAGGTATCTTCTCTCCTGCTTTATACGGTATGTGCCAAAATAAACAGTACTGACACTGCATTTGTACTCTCTCTAGCCTCGGGCCTGACGCTAGTTACCCGGATGGTAGTCACGAGTTTGAGGCTAGATTCGTGGGGCAGAGGTATCTTCTCTCCTGCTTTATACGGTATGTGCCAAAATAAACAGTACTGACACTGCATTTGTACTCTCTCTAGCCTCGGGCCTGACGCTAGTTACCCGGATGGTAGTCACGAGTTTGAGGCTAGATTCGTGGGGGCAGAGGTATCTTCTCTCCTGCTTTATACGGTATGTGCCAAAATAAACAGTACTGACACTGCATTTGTACTCTCTCTAGCCTCGGGCTAGTTACCCGGATGGTAGTCACGAGTTTGAGGCTAGATTCGTGGGGGCAGAGGTATCTTCTCTCCTGCTTTATACGGTATGTGCCAAAATAAACCGTACTGACACTGCATTTGTACTCTCTCTAGCCTCGGGCTAGTTACCCGGATGGTAGTCACGAGTTTGAGGCTAGATTCGTGGGGCAGAGGTATCTTCTCTCCTGCTTTATACGGTATGTGCCAAAATAAACAGTACTGACACTGCATTTGTACTCTCTCTAGCCTCGGGCCTGACGCTAGTTACCCGGATGGTAGTCACGAGTTTGAGGCTAGATTCGTGGGGCAGAGGTATCTTCTCTCCTGCTTTATACGGTATGTGCCAAAATAAACCGTACTGACACTGCATTTGTACTCTCTCTAGCCTCGGGCCTGACGCTAGTTACCCGGATGGTAGTCACGAGTTTGAGGCTAGATTCGTGGGGCAGAGGTATCTTCTCTCCTGCTTTATACGGTATGTGCCAAAATAAACCGTACTGACACTGCATTTGTACTCTCTCTAGCCTCGGGCCTGACGCTAGTTACCCGGATGGTAGTCACGAGTTTGAGGCTAGATTCGTGGGGGCAGAGGTATCTTCTCTCCTGCTTTATACGGTATGTGCCAAAATAAACCGTACTGACACTGCATTTGTACTCTCTCTAGCCTCGGGCTAGTTACCCGGATGGTAGTCACGAGTTTGAGGCTAGATTCGTGCGGGCAGAGGTATCATTCACTGGACTCTAGATCTCCCACACTTTATAGCTAAAACTGTGTTCTTTGGCAAAGGAGATGAGAGTCGAGAGGCTAGGTGCTCCTTTGCTACGTTCTTCTGTTTCAACTTGTTTCTAATTCTTAAACTCTTCACAAAACATGACCACACTGTAGTTACCTTCCGTCATTCTTGACCGCTTTATAGGAGACCTCAGGAGATTTTGTTGTGCTCAAAACCCAAACCTGCCTTTTCGATCACAATGGTTTCAGCAAGATGGCGCAACCGGCCACACTGCCTTAGACGACATTGCTTACCATAAAGAAACTTTTGGCAACAACCTTATCTCCCTTACAACAAGCTTTCCTTACCCAGTCCGCTCCTCCGATGTTACACCACCTGACGCTTCGTTCGGGGAATGATGAAGAAGATTTTCCGTGATGATCAACCAATCACTATCGACCAATTACAGGAAAAAACAACCATGTGTATAAAGAGCATGAAACAGCCCCTCTTCACCAAAATGACGCAAAACCTTCAAAGACGGCACGAGTATTGCCTCATATAGAACTAGGAATGGGCCGATTCCTAAAATTTTCGATTCCGATTCCAATTCCGATTCTAAAATTTTCCTTTCGATTCTCGATTCTTTACTCGATTCTCGATTCTTTCAAGTTATATTAGCTTATATGCTAGTTCTCTAATAATTAATTTAGTTAACATCTTGGTCATATGGCAAAACCTTTTAAAAGTTCCGTTTTAATGTAATAGGCTACACAAAACCTTCAACCGTGAGAGTGATATCTGTCTATAATATAATTTATTAAGGTTAAGTTTCGGAGGAATAATACAGTGTTTCTGTTATCCGTCTATTCGCTCAACCGTCATGGCCACGGTTCCGACGGTGACGGTTAATCGAGTTTTTACTGTACTTTTTTGTGTTTTGTTCTGACATCTATAAATCAGTGGCAGTAAGACACGTGGGTGAGAGAGAGAGAGAGAGAGCAAAAGAGAGTATCGAACCCACTCTAGTGAGAGAGAGAGACGAGTGATGTCAAACGACCAGAAATGGTTACGATCTTGATTGCTGTTGCTTCATAAATAATAATATTTTCGTTTACTTTAATCATTTAATTCATTCAAATCAACTAATACATAAGTAAGACATAGTTGGTAATTAATTATTTTTCCACACAAATATAATAAATTTTGTTTGGTAATAAATTACTCCACACGCATATTTTAATAGTTAACAAAATAGGAATCGGAATCGACACTTTTATGAATGAAGAATCGAGTATCGACGATTCCTCGATACCACCTAGAATTGACGATTCCTGGAATCGAGAATCGGAATCGGTCCATCCCTATATAGAACATGTTTATACCCGAGTCTAACCGATTTAGCTTCTTTTTACTTGTATGTGTTACTTTTTCAGTAACGCTTATTTTAGCGTATAATGCATATCTCTAGTGTGTAACTTATCTAATTGCTGATTCTTATATACTATTGTATGACCCGTGGGGAGGGGCTGAAGGGTTGGCAGAGCTAGAGTTATCACTTCATGGACTTATTTGTGCGTGACGATCGACGTAAACTTCTCGTTTGAACTTAACAAAGTAGCATTTACCAAAGTTATTTAACTTTTTCTTAATTTTACAAAAATGATTTGCAATTCCTCATACGTTTAACGTTCAGGTCCAACCAGAAGCTTAAAAGGTATTAAATGGAGGTTAGCTATAAATGACTATGCTGTTAATGGCAGAGCATATTTCTCTAGGGTCGTGGAACAGGTTTTTTGATGTTAACAACAGTACTTAAAGACATATTACGAGATAAACTCTAAGCCATAGTACGAGTCTGCAAAGACAGCAGACTGTGTTTAGAGGAAGGCGGATCCAAGAGCCGAAACACTTGCAGCTAACAGAGTCAAGGCCGCAGTCAGTCACCTCTAATCACGTAGGCAGTGTTATTTTATTGGACATCCGGCGGTCGTGATCGGCATGAATTTACTGCCTAGATGGCGACACTGTCGCAGTCACGCGAACCAAGGAAAGACAATACCGCTTTGCTTTGTCATCGTTTAACCTTACAGTCTTGCCATATTTATTAAATTTATAACAATTTCGCCTGACGCAAACAAGGTTAAATTACCGCTCTGAATAACAACCAATGGACCAATGAAGCGATCAATGGACTTGAGTCTCACTTAAGATTTTGCCAATGCGTACAGCTATTTTTCTGATCATTTAATAATTACGATCAGGCTAGTTTGAATATTATTTACCCCATATATTTTACAATTTAATCCATTTCGGTTTACTACAACCCCCACATTGACTCCTATCACCTAATAGTCGGAGGTTATTGCGTTAATTCTCGACCCCGAGAAGCCTTGAAGGTCTAAACTTAGCATCGTAGCACATTGATGTCTGACAGCTGGTCTAATTTCTTACTTGTTCGGGCAGGCTTCAATTCTGCCTGCTGTGGGTTGCCGTGCTGACAACTACGTCTCTATCTACCGTTTATTGCACTCGGCAACCAAGCTTTTACGGAGCAACAACTCACGCATGGTTATTCCCATTAAGTCGTCATAGCACAGGGATACGAAGATATTCAATACATGATGAGGACGTTAATGGAGAGATATTAAAACGGGGACAGAAAAGTAGTATTAAAAACAGAACACGTGTGAGTTGTGCTGACAGCTACGTCTCTATCAAGCGTTGATAGCACTCGGCAACCGGAGCAACAACACACGCATTGTTATTCGCATCTACTCGTCATATCACAGGGATACGACGATGTAGCATTCATGATCAGGACGTTAACCGAGAGATATTAAAATGGCGATAGGAAAGTATCACAAACAGAATATGTCAGCTACGTCTCTATCCACAGTTGATTGCGCTCGGCAACCACGCATCAACTTTTAATAGAACAGGAATACGAAGATATTGAATACATGATAAGGACGTTAATCAAGAGATTTTAAAATGGGGATAGGAAAGTAACATAAAAAAACAGAATACGCGTATGTCGGTAGGAGACAGCAGGACCTGACTTTGAAGGATGCAGAATAGTTCGACATTGTGACACGTATAATTATCTGGGTATGGGCATTACGAAAAGTAGCCGATATGATAGAAGGAAGAAACAGCCAGGGAAGGATATAGTATCCTTTGGGTACAGTCAATAAATATTTAATAAGACCAAAACAGGATTATAAAGCCATTGCCAAACAGCAGTTACGTATAGCGGATGAAGGGAAACTCGAAGAGAACACTAAAAATGCGATTCTGGAGACGTGCGGCAGTTGAAGGTAGAAAAGAAAGAGTAGCTAAGAGAAGAATACGAGGAATCGTACGAGGTAAAACATACAATAATAGAGAGGTTGGTGCTCAACCAGTTAGATGGTATGGACGTGTTCAAAGAATGCCTGAAGCTCGGCTTCCTAAACAAATCCTCTAGGCAGAAGTAAAGAAGACCTGGCCTTAGATGGAGAGGAGGTATAAATAAAGAAACGTAATAAAGAGAATAGGATAACAAGGTAAAGAGAGGAGAGGATGCTGGGTATAAGAAGGCGTAGGAGAACATTTTAATCCGATCAAATGAATACACCCGGCGCATTACCCCGTGTCTAATAAGCTCCATGTTTACATAAATGTTCTTAATTACTTGATCATGTTATCTAAGCAAGTCCGCAATCCTCTACTATCACTTCGTTACGTTGTAAAAGTTGGCAATAGTTGCTCTCTCCAGAGTCCACAGGTTTAGCCCCTCAGTCTAACATTCTTCGTATTTTATTCCTTGTGCTGCCCTCTATGTAAGCCTTGGTAGAAATCTCTTAGCAAGCTCATCCGCCTTCTCATTGGCGTTCATCCCTCTTTGGTTTTAGTCAAATGCTGGCTTTATTAAAATATATACAAACATAATACTTTCTGTGGCACATCTATATCCACGCCTTCACTGGCCCTGTTCCACCCCTGTGAGCAGGTCACAGAGCTATTCCATCAGAAACAGGTGGAACGTGTGGATCATTGTGGTACATGTAGGGACTGAAGAATGTGACAGGAGCCCAGTCTTCCTACTCGACCTCTATGTCAAAGTACACAAGATCCTACGATCGAGATTTCTACATTCTAATATATGAAAATTTTACCCTCAATCCAACCTCAAACTCGTGACTCCCATCCGGGTGACTAGCGTCAGGCTCGAGACAGGGGGTTTGTGTACGAGCCGTGGTACAAGTATGTAAGAGACTTGCGACCTTGCTGCATGGCCTAGACTGGTCACCGGCTCCTGGGACGAAACAAACTCCATCTAGGGACAACGGTCATTCAGACTGTGGACTTGGTCCTAGGCAGGCATCACCTATCCGTTATCAGCCTTCTATCTTTGTAAAAGAAAATGGAACAGGCAGCTAGCTCTACCATTCTCTAATTTCTAAACACTTGTCTAATTTCAATTCGTCAAACACCTGTATTAAGAAATTTTGTATTTGCATTTTTCCATTAACCATTTCCTCTTACTGCTCCCTGAATTTTTCATAGATTTAAACTGTGAACTATTCTACTTTTCACGAGCATCCACATGTATTAAGAAAATCTTCAAAAGCCCTTGCAGCAGCGAGCAGCAACATTCTACGTAGGAGAACATATATCTTGAACAAACAACTACAGTGAATAAACAATGCTAAAAGATTAGATGTATACACGCGCGCTCACGCACGCACACACGCAATCTTATTTACCGCCAAAGTTCATGTAACTAAAGTTAATTCACCACGACCGCGCACTTATCGTAAACAGTAAACAAACTACGATAACACCCGACAGAAGCCGAACGCTGACAATTTGTCACAGCCTCTGTGATCTGTTATACAACGACACGGAACTCGGACTGGACGTGGGCTACACTCTACACTACACTTTCTACTGGCCATTGTTCCATCCTGTTTGCCTCGGGTTATCTTTTAATCGGTTTCCTACGCTTGTTTGTACAGTTTATGTACTGAGAAACAAACATTGCTGTCCACTGCTAATAAAAGTGGCGAAACTGTCAATTTCAAAAACACAAACACACACACACACACTCACTCACACACACACACACACTCACTCACTCACTCACTCACTCACACACACACACACACATACACACAAATAACATTTATTGTACTATGTACAATATTTCCATATTGGACTTTCCTTGTGAATAGGACGAACTTTTGAAAAATTACGACACTCAAAACAGTTTAATTTAAAAATAAACAATCAACAGAAGCTAGGAAAACACTCTTTCAACATCGAAAACTTGTTATTTTTTAAAGAGATTAGAGTGGAAGGTATGGTTACGTTGCGTGTTATAGTTTCTCCTTTAATTATTTCTTGACAGCTGCATGTAGTGAAATAAACACTTTAGGACCTTGTTTTTAACATTTTTATTCTTCTTTTTAAAATAACTAATTATTATTAAAACAAAAACAACAGGTGTTGTTGCTGATGGTTGGGCTTAATGTCCGAGCACCATAAATAACATATAATATGTAACACTTTAAGTGAAATATTTTAATTTACTTTTAAAGCAATATTTAAGAGGTAATTATGATTAATATGTTTACGATGCTTATCGCGTTCCACTGAATCTCGTGCGCTAGTGCAAGAATGCAAATCAACGCTCAGCAAACATTAATAGCGCCTAAAATAGCGACATCCTGTTTGTTGAACTTGCGAACCCGACCTAACCTCTCTTCCCTCCAGTGGCGTCCAATAATTAATACGACAACGGCCTTGGCACAATGCCCTCCCCAGTGGGCTCTTACCTATTAGTTGATGCATTCATTAGGTTAGCAAGGCGATCAGCTGTTTGTGCAACGCTATCTGCGGATCGGTACATGAACTAAAAAAAGTTTAAAAATGGTTGCTAACGTGAACAGCTGTTTAGGTTAAACAACCTAGAAAATGTTAGGTTTTTTGTACACAATGTTGAAACCAATTGTGATTAAAGTAGAACTGATTCATTAATCATATATGTGACATGTTTTAAAAAGTTTGAGAGGCGAAAATAGTTTTGCCGGTAGAAAATGCGAATAAGATGTTTTAGTTTTGATTTGGATCAGTTTCGAATTTAATTGTTATTTATTACTAAAAGATTTAAAACGGAAGTTAATATTTTATCAATATAATGTAGAAGTAGAATTAGTTTTATTTTTCAAAGAAAAGGTTCTAGTTTATATTCACAGCGCTCTGTTATAGCCTAAAATTATACTGTAGGAGTAATTGCCCAAATGAATTAATGCCAAGATCTCTATCAGCTGTTTAAGCTGACTGAACTAGGTAGAAGAATGGCCGATAAAACGAACAGCTGGTAAAACCTCAAATGTGTTTTACATGTAACCGGCCCAAATAAATTGGGCATATTAAATGATCCCGGAAGGCGAAGCAATGTAAGGCAAATACTGCCTTTTGATTGGTCTGTAGCTCCTCCCACTCTACCAACAACTGTCAACATTGTGAATCGTTGAAACATTGTGAAACCTGGCACTCCAGGTTTTGGGTTGATTGAAAATATGAAACCACTTAGTTTTTATCTTTAGTAAATCTGGAGAATTTTTTTAACCAGGAGGATTTATTTACATATATATTATATTGTATATAGGTATGTATATATTTTTTATTTTGTAATGAGGTGGAGTCAAGTTTTATTATTTTAGAGAAAGGTGGTAATTTTTGTATTTGTTAATGTACAACATAATATATGTTTCACACTATATTATATTATGTCATAGCTACCCATATTATAGGTATGGTAGTTATTGCTGAATTACTTAGTTCAATTTCCGAGTAAAGTAGGTAAGTACTTATTTGATTTGAAGATCTTAATTTCCAAAGTGATTTATAAAATACCCACCCTGTCAGCTACATAATAATAATTCTACAAAATGATATAGTTGAAATCATAAACATTTGATGTTTACGTACAAGTACATATATTTTGGCGTGAATGAAATGCTCCAATTTTTTACTGTAATAATATAAACATTCCATTTATTTAAGGCCCACGTAATTTATTTTGAGGCTTGCATGTCTGAGGCCGAAATAATTTTTTCTAAAGGCTCTAAGAATTTGACAGTTGTTGGTGGAGTGAAAGAAGCTACAGACCAATCAAAAGGCAGCATTTTCCTTAAATTGCTTTGCCTTCTGGGATCAGTTAATATGCATAAATCAGTGCTAAAGTCTCTATCAGCTGCTTATGTAGAACTGAACTAAAATAGAAAATGGCCTCTAAATCTAACAGCTGTTATAACCTAAAAATGTTTTATACATGTAACCGTCCAAATGAAGCAATAATAAGATTTCTATCAGCTGTTTATGTAGCATTCAAAGAACTAAACTAAAGTAGAAAAATGGCCGCTAAAACTAACAGCTGTTATAACCTAAAATTATATTTTAGATATAACAGGGCTAAATTACGCAATGTTGAGACCGGCAGAATTAATGCACCTTGTCTTTCTATCCAGCGAGTTAATGAGCGACGTCTTTCCTAATTACCGACAAACGAGCCTATCTGTTTGTATCATGTTACCAATTTATCTGGCCGCACAACAAATACAAAGATTATCACAGTACTTACCCGGTACTAAATATGAAAACAAATTTAAATGCAAAGAGGAGGTGGATGAACAAAATATGAAAAATAAGTTTTACTAAATATGCTTTCCGGTTTCACCTCAATCGTTATTTCTCGCAGTTCTGGAGAATCGTAACTGGAGACAAATAGAACAATATTCATCTTCTAAGTTATTACAAGAAACTACCTTTACGAATTTTGCCGAAGTAAATATAAAACTTAATTTTAGGACAAATTATATTTATAAAACATGTAAACTTTCCAGCAAAGAGGGTCAATGTTTTGTCTTTATTTGCCAACTTTCGGCAACCAACTTTCGGCATTCCAAGCAACGAAGTTATCAGTGTGAAAGCTGGGATAGAAATGAAGGAAATGAGCTCTTCCGGGAATTTCTACGAAGGTATTAGCGTCAATGCCAAGATAATGTCCTCCACACAGAATTCAACTATGAATGTGTGCAAATAAAGTTGGGTGAGGATGTGGAAGGGTTTCTAGTGTCCATATCATGCTGCGGTTGTGCCTGGGGTTGTTACCTACGCCACTGCTTTATACTTAGAGTCAAACGGTCGAAAGTTATACGGCTCTATATTAATAAAAAAGTAAGATTTACCTCACACTTAAGGCGCCCAAACAACTTTACCCATACGTCCACAATTACCGCATCCCAAAACGTTCGCTCTTCCATTTCCGATTCACCACACTTCATTTCGCAAACCAAATTCTCCACTTAATTCTAACACTTTCTACTCGGCGCGCCACAGAGCTCAAACGCTCTAAACACATAAACGGCGGCGCCATAATACGGCCAATCATCTGTGTTTACACTTCCCCTCCTCGCTTCGGACCACTCTCGCCGGTGATGCATGAAAACTTCAAACAATGCGCAAAAAATACTTCCGGTACTCAAACCTCCTCGTTTCTATTCATAACCGATTGGACAAGTGATTTCAGCGTTTCTTTTTCTCTCCTCGAGTCGTTGTATGTGCATTGTGGGTAGTATTAAGGCAAGCCAGCACGACCTTGGCATCCGACCGTAGCCATGGTAACCATTTTCCATTCTGTTTGTCAAAAGTCAGAATCTTAGTAGTAACACAAGGAATTAGTGATTTTAATGCTCCGGTCACATTCCTAAATAATATTTATTAACATATAAGACGAATTATATATATATATATATATATATATATATATATATATATATATATATATATATATATATACATATATATATTAAATATGGTGATATGTTTTCTTGTAATATAGTTAATAAATTAAAAATATTTCAAAAACAAGAATACTTTTAATGAATATATTTATTCAAAGCTTTTCGCCGATAAAATAGTACCAGCATCTTCAGAAAAATAATTATCTAATAAAATATTTTTACAAAATTAAATCATATGTGCTACAAACGACCATATGTTTATAAGTATTGTACTTTATGTAATTTTTTCTATAACATCAATGACCTTATAAATAGTTTGGTGCCTTGATCTCACTTGAATTTGTTCATCAATTAATTTGCCTTTAACTTTATGCTTATAAATGTTTCAAATATATTCATTTTTAATCCTTTATTCAATTCTTTTATTAATTTCATATTTTCTATTTCCGGAAACTCGTGTCCATTATTAATACAATGCGTAGCTAAATTTGATTTGTATATGTTCGGTTTGACATAAGCGTTTAAATGCTCTTCGTATCTTTCTTTTAATTTCTTTTTTGTTTGTCCTACATATAATTTATTACAAGTTTGACATTTTATATTATATACTCCATTTCCTTCGTGCATATTATTTTGACTTTTGTTATTGTTTATTAAATATTTAATTTTATTATCAGTTTTATATGTAATTTGTAAACTTGTTTCTTTAAATAATCTTGTAATTTTATTTATTTCGTTACCAGTGAATGTAAAAGTTGTTCAAATATTTTCTCTCTTATTAGGTACAAAGTTATTTTCGAGTTTCTGTTTTCTTATTATGTTATTATTTAATTTATCTATAGTTTTTTTTATATCCATTTTCTAAACCAATTTGATATATTATATTTTTCTCTTTTATTTGATCATTTAAGTTCATTGGTATTTTGTGCATTCTATGTAGTAAATTATAAAGCGCTGTTTGGTTGTATGGATGATTTGAATAATTAGGTATTATTTGATTTGTCTGGGTTGGTTTTCTATATATATTATATTATTTTATCTATAGTTTTTCTTTTATATCTATTTTTTAAACCAATTTGCAATTATTCAATAGAATAATATATGCCATAAGAGTATTCTTGTTTTTGAAATATTTTTTATTTATTAACTATATTACAAGAAAACATATCTCCATGTTTAATATATTTAAATATATACCACTTTCACTATATGTACTTAAAGAAGAATCTTACTTGATATTTATGCGAGTTAACTTTCAAAGATTGATAGTATCTCCATTGTCGAGCATCACTGACCGGGGGTTGTAGTAGACTGACAGGGTCTACACCGAAGGTATAATAGACAGTCTACTACAACTCCCGGTCAGTGATGCTCGACAATGGAGATACTATCAGTCTTTGAAAGTTAACTCGCATAAATACCAAGTAGGATTCTTGTTTAAGTACATATAGTGAAAATGATAAGTGAATACAAGAAAACAGTGTTGCAAAGTTATATATATATATATATATATATATATATATATATATATATATATATATATATATATATACAATATGTTTTCTTGGTTAATAATCAAAAACAACTAAGGTTATTCTAATACAAGAATTATTTATTAAATTTTATTCAAAGCTTTTCGTTGATAAACAGTACAAACATCATCAGAAAAGATTTATTCCTGATGATGTTGGTACTGTTTATCAACGAAAAGCTTTGAATAAAAATCAATAATTAATTTTTGTATTTGAACAACCTCAGTTGCTTTTTATTATTATAGTCTACAAGAAAACCAATTATATGTATATAGTTCAATAAACACTCTCATAAACAATAATCTTGTATTTTATTTTACTTTATACATTCATTTACTAAGCTAAAGCTTTTCGCTGATGAATATTATCAGCATTCTCAAAACGAGTTTAGTATGTACTATATCGTTCTAAAACTACGTCATGACTTTAGAGTCCTGTGTAGTTACAGAACCATACAAAAATAGAGAATGTGCAAAAAGACAAAGCATTTAAAATGCAACACCAAAGCAAACAACGCAAAAGATTTACAAAGATCGTGTTATATTATCAGTCAGTGATAAATCATCGTGTTTTCTTGTGTTTGTGTATTCGTTTCTTCCTATTCACCATCTTAATGCAGTCACCGCTACCTTGTTATGTACGAATATATTGCTCTGTCAATAGTCTCTAAAACGAGTTGCTAATCATAAATTGAAGACGTATAATAAGTGTTATTGAGAACTTTATTATTTCGGGGTATTTATTTCTTTAACTCAACATTACGAGTTCACTAGCAAGTTGTCTATTCAATCCCTTCTGTCAGCTCACATTCTTCTTACATAGTTTGGAATTTCCAATCATTAATTAAATACTTTTTGTTTATCCAATAAAATTCAAATACATTTTTTTAACTTGTGGATAGCACTTGATGTCAATACAGTTAAAAAATTATAATTCATTAATTAAATCTTATAATGAAATTGTTTTAGTTTTATATGGGATAAAAAAACTTTTCACAAAAGGGGCAGTGTATGCAATATAGTTATTTCGTCCCATCTGCCTTATAATAAGTGATAACATTTCATAAAACAGCTGATTTTATGTTATAGGTTGTGTGCTAGACCAGTACTTCCCTTACTGAAGCAATATTTCCGTTACAAAGAGCCAAATGTTAGTCCCAACATCTGACAGTTAGCTCGCTTCTTTTGTTTCCAAAACCTTTACCTAGCCTTTATTACAGAAATTCCAAAGAATTATTTCATCTTTACTAACTATTTTATATTCTATTCTAATTTACAATTAATATTGTGTCTATATCACCATATCTGAAAATATAATTAGTTACAAGATTTGGTAGTCGCAATGTGTTGTCATTTCTTCCATATTTTTGCCCTAATTTATCGGGTGACGAGCAGATGTTGTTTTCGTGTTCATGGAGTTCTACAAAACATCGAAAGTAAGCGGCCGCCAGCTCCGGTGCCTTTAGGCTAAAGAGAACAGCTCTCAGATGATCTTCAGTGCAATATCAAGCAGAAGATGTATATTAGGTGATTCCCTTATTTTCCCTTATTCTCGGTACCAGGGAATTTTTATATTCTCTCTTTACCCCATAGCAGCAGCGAGTGGTGAACTGTTCATGTGAACATAACGATTTCGGCAACCCTGTTGGCTGCGTGACCACGTGACCAAAGTGAAATGTCCTGCCGTCCGATCAACAGTTAGTCTGGAAACATCCAGGCTTCACGAAAATGTTTTGTAGAAGATGGACTGTTGATTTTCGAATCAAAACAGACACTGACTACCATTCAGAAATGAATGGTGAAAATTTTAAAGAATGGATTTACGCCATAATACAGAAATTGGACAACAACTGCGTTATCGTAATTGACAACGCTCCGTATCATTCTGTACAAGTAGAACGCTTACCTACGATCCGTTGGAATAAGCAAGAAATTCGAAAGTGGTTGACTGACAAAAGGATTTTTTTAAATGAAACCATGTTGAAGGTCGAATTACTCAAACTCGTGTCCTACCATATGCCAAATTACAAAAAATACGTCATCGATGAAATTGCTAAAGAAACAAATACGAGGAATAGTTTTGAGAATCCTTCATTATCACTGCTAATTAAAGCCTATAGCGATTGTATGGACTGAGGTTAAAGGTTATGTTGCGTCTAAAAATGTAATTATGTATTAACATTAAAGAGGTGCACAGACTGTTAACCGAAGGTGTCTCGCGTGTTACACCTGAAAAATGGGAAATGTATGTGAAACATGTGGTGGACGTTGAAGAGCCGAATATGTGGAAGTTAGACAATATAATTGCAGACATCGAGCCATTCGTCATAGCTGTTGACGAAAGTTCCACGTTGTCATCGGAATCGGACTTTTCAGCCCCTTAGACATGGAGTAAGTGTACCAGTGTGAGACGTAGCCCTAATTGCCGATGCATGATTGTGAACCGGACTCATAGCTTACCGTCCCATAAACTTCTTCGCCTCGTGATAGTATTTACATCTGCTGCAAACGCATTCAAACCGACTGTAATTCTATCTACATTCTTTATACATCTGCATACATAAGGAGCTAATGGGTTGACATCTCTTTACGTCCCCGATAGAGAACAGACCTACTTCATATAAGCGATCCTGGTCACGTGATAACTTCCCTACATCATCTGACAGCAGGTTTTACTCGATAGATAATGTGATAACATTAATTCTACTTTACTTATTGTTAATAGAAGACAAATGTAGTCCTGGCTATTCGTCTAAAAACTACAAAAAAAGTTTTTATTTTTAATGTAAAAACGTTGGCAGTTCCTATCTTTAACGTCCAGGTTAGGCAACGTTTAAAGAAAGAAATTATTTCGGGATATCAGGTCGAAGGTTGGTGGACGTTGAACGAGCTGAAAAATAGTATGTATTTGTAACATACCCTTGTGTTTTACAAAAGTAAAAAAATTCCGAGAAATATATAAACAAATTAGGCCTGTTAAGAGTTTTTATATAAGCATTTCTTACTCTCCAATATTTCATTACCATCTTAATAACAACCACAGCTCTACATAAGATATTAATAAATTTACTGTATTATAGAAGCTAATAGTTGACTTAAATATTTTCTAAAACGCTAATTTCTATAGAAGCGAAAATTTTGAACCCGTGTATTTCGGGCAAAAGTCCAGAGCAATATTTGGGAAAATTCAATGGCTATTTCGTTTCCGTTCGTGAAAGCAAGCACTACCGCTACTTTTACAAACGCCATTGTCTCCAAACCAATTGCCCAAAACACTATCACCGATTCCCCGCTTTCTACGGGACCTAACAATAAAACAATAGCGTCGCACGAAATGGATATAACTCTCACGCTACGTTTCAAGTCATTAACGGCTTTTAATTGCCAACGTGCGCTACCGATGTCGCTTGAACTTCCTGCCGCGTAGGTCAGGGAAAGCTCCAGTCTATAGAGACTGTGCGAGGAAGGGTCCGGAATAGGTATGAAGTACTTGCCAAGAAACTATCCAGTACCTTATGTGAAGTAACTTTAACGATGGAGACAGTATTGTCGCTGATGTGATGCTATGGAGACTATATACGAGGAAGGGTGAAGAAAAAGACGTACTTGGCAAGAGATTATCTAGTACCTTGTGTGAAGTGACTAACGATGGAAACGGTATTGTGTCTGATGTGATGCTATGGAGACTATATACGAGGAAGGGCGTGGAATAGGCGTGACGTACTTGGCAAGAGATTATTCCGTATCTGGTGTTAAGTAACTTTAACGATGGAGACGGTATTGTGGCTGATGTGATGCTATGGAGACTATATACGAGGAAGGGCGTGGAATAGGCGTGACGTACTTGGCAAGAGATTGGGCAGTATCTGGTGTTAAGTAACTTTAACGATGGAGACGGTATTGTGGCTGATGTGATGCTATGGAGACTATATACGAGGAAGGGTGAAGAAAAAGACGTACTTGGCAAGAGATTATCCAGTACTTCGTGTGACGTGACGATTGAAAAGGTATTTTCGCTTAGGTGATACAAGTGTTTATGTTTGGAAATTTGTTGTGGGAGTAAATATCTCCAAACGTAACTGATGCTTTAACTACTTTGATCGAAACATGACATGTTTGGTTCTCGTTTATATAAATTCTGTATCGTATTTTATCCGCATGTTGGAGGTATAACACGAGTGAGTTTCGGATAAAGCCACTCCATGGAATACTACTTCCACTCTCTAGGGAGGGAGAGAGGATGTCCTTTTATGAGGTATTTAGGGTACTGCTTCAAGAGACACTGATGGTATCGAATGGGTATTACATGGAAGATACTATCTATCCAGAGTTATAATTACGTGGCACTGATTTTCGCCAGGTGATATAAATTAGGTCGCTGGAGACAATGTCGCTAACTCAGAGATAAATACTAGGAGGATAGGAATACTTAATATTTGGTAGTTCCGCAGCAAAGGAGGTTGCTCTAGCATGGACATCTGGAAGAAGAATGAAATGCAGAGGAGCAAAAGGCATGAGGTGGTGTCTGGGTCACTGACAGATAAGCCCACCATCATTGGGGTGATGTTAATCTTTAACCTACGTGTTGAACCATCTGTTCTACAAGATAATCTATATCATAAAATCAGCTGTTGTAAGAACGGATTTATTGGTATTTTTAGAAGGGTATTATCGATAGATAAGAAAACCCCCATTCATCCTGCAACACACGCTACAGCTGTCGTTATCTCTACATTTAGAGAAAATCACCACAAATTCATAAAACCAAAGAGTCCTTAATCATGGACATAATTAGCAACAACGCAATTGTTTACGAAAACCCTTCACTTTTACTATAAACTGAATGATAATACTATCCAAATAAGACAACAAGTTGATAATCGATTATTTACTGCTTCTTGTACAATAGTTACAATTTGATTCGATTTTTATACTTGTTACAAAGGTCAAGAAACACTTATCTCTTACCAGAAGTTGAATCATGTTTCCTTATTAAGATTATTTTATCTACTCTTTTTAAACAACGAAGAAGAGCTGGTGGAAACAGAGCTGGTGGAAACATTACGCAAAGTTTTGACTGAAATAACATTAAGAACCTGTGTTGCTGTCGCTAGTTACAAAACTATAGTTGCACAAATGTTGCACAACGTTGTAGTACATTAGTACGGACAGTTTTGCTGTCGTGTTGGTATTTTGATTCAGCTATTACGGTAACCTTAGAAAGGCCATAACTCGTTTGAGTTAACAATTAATATTTTGGAGATTCGCATGCGGGTAGTGGAAAGACATCTCTTTTCACCCCCCGTTGAGGGAAGGTCTATATCAGAATTTCCCTAGAGATTCCATAACTGTCCCCTATTCTCCTTATCAGAAGGTTATAATGCACTTCCTTATGTTATTTCATCTACCATTCCTTATCAGATTTCCTTCCTTAAAGAGGTGTAACGGGTAAATACAGAGTAACTACAGCCATTATTTTAACTTTGATATGGACATAATAATCGCTGTTTTGGAGATTCGCATGCGGGTAGCAGACTGACATCTCTTTTCACCCCGGTTGAGGGAAGATCTATTTCAGAATTTCCCTAGAGATGCCATAACTGTCCTCTATTCCCAGTATCAGAAGGTTATAATGCACTTCCTTATGTTATTTCATCTACTCTTCCTTATCGGTTTTCCTTAAAGAGGTATAACGGGTAAATACAGAGTAACTACAACCCTTATTTTAACCTTATGGTCGTAATAATCGCAATTTTGGAGATTCGCATGCGGGTAGCGGAAAGACATCTCACTTCACACCGGTTGAGGGAAGATCTATTTCAGAATTCTCCACGAGATGCCATACCTGTCCTCTATTCCCAGTACCAAAGGATTACTATGAGCTTTTTTTTTATTTAATCTACCCCTCCTTATCCTTTTTCTTACAAGGGTGTAACGGGTAAATCGTTAAACAGGTGTAACGGTTTGAACCCGATAAAGACGAGGGATATTTCAGTTGTGCGACCCTTTACACGAGATACCCAATTCTAAGTATATTAACATCCACAAACGATCGTACAAGTTCTTGAGAGAGGTCTAGCAAACTAAAAGAACCAAATATTTGCTTTTAGCTACGAAGAATTTTAGACTTTACATACTTTCTTTGCGCAAATATAGCTTGCAAAGATTGTTGTTTTAGAGCGATAAAGAAGACAAAAATTAGAAACCCTAACTAATGCTCTCGATTATGCTGTAATTAAAAATGGCCGACCTGTAATGACTCACCACACGCTTTAAGCAAATAGGTCACCCGGACAATAATCACTGATAAACTATCATTAAAGTTTAATATGCAATCACACATGAGTGACGTCTTTGTGCGACAAGCGTGCAAACGTTGCCCAACCAGTGTAGAAAGTAGAAAAGACGCTCGGCCCGAACGTTTCTACACGTGTTATACAATATAGCGTTACAATCAATCGGGCTATTCGCTTCGCAATGACTGGACAGGACTCGCACAAAACATAACGGTAGACGTGCCTTACATTTTAGGTTATGTGAAATGACTCAATCTTCTTCCTCATTCTGCCATCTCTATTGGATATCCGCGACCGCAGGCTAATGCAGGAGATCGGTTGGACGAGTCTCTTTAATCTAAGGAAATGATTTACTTATTTTAAACTATAAAATTAGTTTCCAAAATATTGTTGGAAGGTTAGATATACCTTGTGTAGGGTACTACTGGTTAATATGTCTTATACCTGGCACTATCTGCTTGTCTGTCTCTCTCTACACACTCACACACACACACACACACACACACTCGCGCGCGCGCGCTATCATACACACGGACGCACACAGTTTTGCGAACTGAGTAATTGAAGTGGCATAACTGTTGATGTAGAACAAGCTATGTTTATTGCAATGTTACCCTAAGTAAGCAGGCCTAATGCCTCCCAAGTAATGCACCCTTACTTGTGTAGGAATCTTTATGTAACAGGGAAGCTGCCTAAACGCTACGCATCCACATTACAAACTAGCCTCTACATGACGCAGTGGGGATAACCTTATGTTTAACAAAGTGGAAAGTTGTTCTGGGAAGTATCCAACTCTCCCGGAGTTCAGATGCCACTCAATAAATCGCGTCCAATGACAGACGGACGGGTTCTGGTCCAAGGGCCTAACCTCGCCTGCCCACATTAGAATATGAACTGTAGGACTCCAGGATCCATAAGGACACTGCTATTGTCTTTAGACTTGTCCTTGCTAGTTGCCCTGCTTAACTTGAACTGAAGTATTAGACGTGTATTGTGTACAGTTGCATCCGGGTTCGGTTTCCTGCTTCGGATTTGATGCACAAGCCTAGAATTTCCAAATTTTGTCTGGTAGGCTTTAGAAAGGGTTGGTAATAAGTACGATAATTTCCACATTCAGCCCAAGGTTGTAAATTTCTAAATACGAACACTATATTAAGGCATTATCTGTAAACGTTTGAAGAATATCGTATGAATTTTCGAAATTGTAAAGGTTAACACAGCTCCCTTTTATTACACGAATGTATATATCGATTAGTATTAATTATAGATCTGTTAGTTTATAGTACATATCGTTAGCACCATATTACATAAGAAACCAGTATTATTGATGTTTAACCTTATTGTAACTTGTATACACTATACTCCATTCAGACTTGGACGCAGCCCAGAGGAAGCGAACCTCACATACAGACGCGTGCGTGCGCGCGCAGGCTGGCGTCAAATATTCCTGCATTTTAGTTTTGTAGGCAAAGGCCAAATAGGTGTCCGATGGAAGAACCATCGGCGGCAGTTTAGGCCAGTCAGTGCGTGTGAGTATGTGTGAGCGGGAAAATACGAGGGTTGCTTCGTTCACTAAGGCCCTTCTGACTCTCGATTGTCTATATCAATGAATTCTAATGACAAAATGTTTAATCTAATAAAAACCTATTCAGCAATAGTTTTTCTATCAACAGTGACTGAAGTACCTTGATATCTCTCTTTTTCTTCCTTTCCCTCTCTTCCTCCTGCCAAGCAATTTGGCAAAATTGTGAAATATTTCAAATGAAATATTTATTTTAAAGTTTTACATAATATATACAGGTTTTAATAAAAAAAGAAAGGTTTTTATTATTCTTTTCTATATATTTCGGGTTTTTAGCAATAAGTTAGTATAAATAGTTTTTTTTAGTAGTTAAATAACCAAGTGTTTATATTGAATAATGTGTTGAAACAGTTTTACCCATTCAGAATTAGGAAATTTAGTGGAACACAAAACCGTGTCTTGTGTATTATATTCGTCGAGAACAGGTTGCGTGAACGCACTGGGCCTGCGTAAACACTTCCAAGTAACCGATTGTTGACGGAAACCGACGCGATATATCTCTTAAAGTTCCACTTGTAATTTACCTGTTCCGAATGCTGAAGGACCGGTTCCGAGTCGTGGTTGTTTGAGTTGTGGTAAAAAGTAGGCCGCAGGACCACTCGTTGAAATCACCTAGCAACCGCCTAATGTTGAAATACGTGTATGGCTGTACTAGTGCTTTCGAAACTTTTGATGGTGAATTTAATGCTAAACTTTACCCTGTCAACAAATAAAGAACTTAATAGAATGAAAGATTAAAATTAAAAAAAAAAAACAATCAACAGCAAATTTTGTTGAAATCGACAAGCTTAGTACAAGACTTCTGGGTAAAATTTTTAAAAATTCATAGAAAATTGAATGTAAAAAATTCCCATTCAAGTTATGGCTTGACAAACATTTCTAAGAAATGTTAACTAATATGTAATTGATACTGGAAAGATCAAGTATATGTTATTCTGAACAGTTCGAAATGTACATTAATAATAGAATTTCACCGAATCACAAATTCTTTGACTTCGAAAACGAAATGCCAATCTAAGTATTGAAAAAACTGTCAGATTTAGGACTGAGGTGAAGTTTTAAGCTTTTTATTATACAATAAAATCATTTAGTTACTATGAAATCGCTAAAGAAACTTTATAAAGTTTCTAATGAATCAATTTTCCTTATATATTTATTGTATATTCGAGTAATTACAGCAGTTGCTTACGTCTTCGCTTAGAGGTTAATTGGACGTTTTAAAATGATTTTATAAGTAATTTCCTGTATATTCCGAATTGTAGCCTATATTTGATTAAATATTTTGATGTCATGTAAGACCTGTTTTAATTTCTTGTAAGAAATGCCACTCTCTATACAATATTTTGTTAGGTTTAAATGAATTTATTCACTATTTTTAAACAAAAATATTGATTTATACTCCAATAAACACGTCACTTTAACGACTTCTGTAAGATGATATTACAAATCTTGTAAAAAGGTTCGCTTTAATTACTTTTGATAATTTTCCACATTTTCCCTAGGATTTATATTCTTATTTTCATTTTGAGTAGACTATCATAACAAACTACCAATCCTAGCACTGTCCCGCTCTCCGCTGACGCGTTTCGGAGCACTTCGATCAGTCAGAAGTTATTATGAACTCAAATTTGGGAACTCAAATAACGCAGGTGTTCCGAAACGCGTCAGCGGTGAGTGGAACAACGCTAGGATTAGCAGGTAATGATGATATTCAAAATAAAAATAATTTAATTGAATTTGTTAAAATATTTCTATAATCAATAATGTTTCATAAAATTACATAAAATTCATTCAAGTTTTCACTTCTGTCAACCAATTCGAAGACTTCCACTTTTTGTTTATTTTAAAATTACATAATACCGCCTGTTGGAGATGTGCTTGGGAGACCTGAACGATGGACAGAATTTATGATTTTAATGTTCAAGGTCACATATATAAAAATGAAGGTCATGGAGGTTGATTGCCCACTTTATCGTTATATCGATCTACTAAAACTTAATTTCAATAAACAACATTTTTATTTTTAGGTACAGGGAGGTATAGTTCTAGTTTCGTCCGCTAGATGTAGTGGCGTCCGCTACCTTCAACAAACAAGTTGCGTAAAATGCCTTCTAATATAACTCATAACGGTTAAACGCTTGGAACACATAAAATAGCAGTAAAAAGAGAGTACGATCCATTCTTTGCTCCGGAGTTTAGAAGCATTTTATGTTTTACGATTCCAGGTGTACAAACATGGTTGCGTAATTCGACAGAACTATTTCAACCTGTTCTAAATGGATGGAGGAAAAGGTAAAGTAGGACGTGTGCGTGTGTGCGCGCGCGCCTCTGTACGCGTTAAGGTTAATATTGTATAATGTAACGCAGTTTAGCATTATAGAATGTTATTATAGAACCGAGTTCAATAAACAGTTACACTCTAATGTTTTTAATACAACGGGCGTTGAGAGAATGTAAAGATCTGATAATATGTTATCTGGGTTTCAGACATAAGTGCCATTTGCAGCACAATTAAATATGAAGAAATCGTATTTTGGACAATTTGAATAATGAAATCATGTAGCCATGTGTAGGTTAACATTTGTCCAAAATAAATTTGAAATATGTAAAGCGATGAACTGTGATGTAGGCCAATGACTATGGAGCTTCGCCGCCATATACCTGTACATTTTGCTTGTGCTCTACTTTTATATAACCCCGCACCGGAAACTAGTACCGTGTATTTTCAATTTATTTATATAGATTGTTTTTTAATTTAAATTGTAGTAATTTAAAAATTTTAAACATTTCTAATACATTATTGTGTTGTTATTTATTATTATATTCATATAGTTAATATCTATTTTGATATCGAAATCTTGTTGCTGTTCATGACGAGCTCGTGGTTAATTACTTATTACACTTTGATATTACTTGCCTAAAGACTTTTCGTTAACAAAAGGTTGTTAAATTGTCAACCATTACTTTGAGTAAACGTTTTCGTCTTACGACTTCTTCAGCCTCGTATTTTTGCCGCTAGGGTTGCTGCAGTTGTGCTTCCTGTGGTACCATTATTTTGAAAGTTAGAAGTGATGTGATCGAAGAGTATGTGTGATCTGTGCCGTGTTTGTTCATTTAGGATGTCATTTTTATGTGTGTTGCTATGTCTATATATTTCATACAAGACCATAAATTGATCACACTAGAACAGTATGAAATATATAGACATAGCAACACACATAAAAGTGACATCCTAAGTGAACAAACATGGCACAGATCACACATACTTTACGATCGCATCACTTCTAACTTTCAAAATAATGGTACCGAGGAAGGGCAACTGCAGCATTCCTAGCGGCAAAAATACAAGGCTGAAGAAGTCGTAAGACGAAAACGTCTCCTCCAAGTGTAAGTTAACAATTTAACAACCTTTAGTTTAAAAAAAAGTCTATTTTATGGTTATTCGTTATAGCTTTGACGATACCCATTATTATTTTGATGTTGTTTATTATTAAAGTGTTTATTTTGCCCATTATTACATTTTTTTATGTTATTCGTTGCTATTTTGATGGTGTTATTTGTTATTTGGATGTTATCCTTTGTTAGTTTTGGTGTTAATATAATTATTTTTATTAATGTTGTTCATTATTATTTTGATGTTGGTCATTATTTTTTTTGACGCAGTTCACTTTAATTTTCTGTTATTTATTATTATTTTTGATGATTTCATTTATCATTTTTATGATGTTCATTATTATTTTGAAGTTTTACTTTATTACAAATGGGTTGTTAATTTATTTTTATGCTGCTTATTATTATTTCGATGTTGTTTGTTATTGTTTCGATTCTGGTTTTTATTATTTTGACGTTGTTCATTATTATGTTTGATGTTCTTCTCTATTATTTTAACGATGTTCATTACTACTTTATTGTTTTACATCAGTATTTGCATAATGTTCATTATTACTTGGATGTACTCTTTCATTACTTTTGGTGTTGTTACTTTTTATGTTGCCTAATATTTTTCATGATGTTTTTTGCTATTTTGATATTGTTCAATATTTTTTTGGTGTTGTTCATTATTAGTATTATGTTTATTATTATTTTGCTCTTTCTTTTTGCGTATATATTTTTCAACACTATAATCACTATCTTGCTCCAGAATACGACACCTGTACAATTAGGCTCTATTGATTTCTAGAAATGTTTCCATAAACGGCTAGTATAGAGTAATCTGTGAACACAGATACGAGGTGAATAAATCAGAGGGGGAACACAGATCCCTGATCTGTGCAGTTATGGACGCGTATATTTAAGAAAAAGTACGGACAGTGGTAATAGACGTATCGTCACGTGCTAACACGTTTTGCCTCGGTTGTTACGGGCTTCCGGGTAGCACCCAACGTCTCTGCTGACCTCAAACCAAACTAAGCATGTTTGTTGTCTGAGCCATGGAAAATTCGTTTTTGGGAAATAATTATTTTTATTTTTGTTATCTATTAAGAGTTAACACGTTTTTATGGTTTTTAGTATTTTACATTTCCCTTCAAATAACCGCCGGTCTTATCATTTCCTTTCTTCCCTCTCGCTCTCCATCCTTCAAACCTCTCCTGTCCGTGGTTTCTTATCTGTGTAACCACACGCTTCGTTTCCCCGTCGAGATCCATCCTGTGACCATCAGTTTCCTTGCTCTCCACACGTGCTCAATACTTTCCTTTCTGTTCCTTTCTTCCCTCTCGCTCTCCATCCTTCAGAGCACTCCTGTCCATGGTTTGTTACTTGCGTAACCACACGCTTCGTTTCCCCGTTGAGATCTATCCTGTGCCCATCAGTTCCCTTGCTCTCCACATACGTAAAACACTTTCCCTTCTGTTCCTTTCTTCCCTCTCGCTCTCCATCCTTCAGAGCACTCCTGTCCATGGTTTGTTACTTGCGTAACCACAAGCTTCGTTTCCCCGTTGAGATCTATCCTGTGCCCATCAGTTCCCTTGCTCTCCACATACGTACAACACTTTCCTCTCTGTTCCTTTCTTCCCTCTCGCTCTTCATCCTTCAGAGCACTCCTGTCCATGGTTTGTTACTTGAGTAACCACACGCTTCGTTTCCCCGTTGAGATCTATCCTGTGCCCATCAGTTCCCTTGCTCTCCACATACGTACAACACTTTCCTCTCTGTTCCTTTCTTCCCTCTCGCTCTCCATCCTTCAGAGCACTCCTGTCCATGGTTTGTTACTTGCGTAACCACAAGCTTCGTTTCCCCGTCGAGATCTATCCTGTGTCCATCACTTCCCTTGCTCTCCACACGCGCTCAATACTTTCCTCTCTGTTCCTTTCTTCCCTCTCGCTCTCCATCCTTCAGAGCACTCCTGTCCATGGTTTGTTACTTGCGTAACCACACGCTTCGTTTCCCCGTCGAGATCCATCCAGTGCCCATCACTTCCCTTGCTCTCCAAACGCGCTCAATACTTTCCTCTCTGTTCCTTTCTTCCCTCTCGCTCTCCATCCTTCAGAGCACTCCTGTCTATTGATTGTTACTTGCGTAACCACACGCTTCGTTTCCCCGTTGAGATCTATCCTGTGCCCATCAGTTCCCTTGCTCTCCACATACGTACAACCCTTTCCTCTCTGTTCCTTTCTTCCCTCTCGCTCTTCATCCTTCAGAGCACTCCTGTCCATGGTTTGTTACTTGCGTAACCACACGCTTCGTTTCCCCGTCGAGATCCATCCTGTGCCCATCAGTTCCCTTGCTCTCCACATACGTACAACACTTTCCTCTCTGTTCCTTTCTTCCCTCTCGCTCTTCATCCTTCAGAGCACTCCTGTCCTTGGTTTGTTACTTGCGTAACCAAAAGCTTCGTTTCCCCGTCGAGATCTATCCTGTGCCCATCAGTTCCCTTGCTCTCCACATACGTACAACCCTTTCCTCTCTGTTCCTTTCTTCCCTCTCGCTCTTCATCTTTCAGAGCACTCCTGTCCATGGTTTGTTACTTGCGTAACCACACGCTTCGTTTCCCCGTCGAGATCCATCCTGTGCCCATCAGTTCCCTTGCTCTCCACATACGTACAACACTTTCCTCTCTGTTCCTTTCTTCCCTCTCGCTCTTCATCCTTCAGAGCACTCCTGTCCTTGGTTTGTTACTTGCGTAACCAAAAGCTTCGTTTCCCCGTTGAGATCTATCCTGTGCCCATCAGTTCCCTTGCTCTCCACATACGTACAACACTTTCCTCTCTGTTCCTTTCTTCCCTCTCGCTCTTCATCCTTCAGAGCACTCCTGTCCATGGTTTGTTACTTGCGTAACCACACGCTTCGTTTCCCCGTCGAGATCCATCCTGTGCCCATCAGTTCCCTTGCTCTCCACATACGTAAAACACTTTCCCCTCTGTTCCTTTCTTCCCTCTCGCTCTCCATCCTTCAGAGCACTCCTGTCCATGGTTTGTTACTTGCGTAACCACAAGCTTCGTTTCCCCGTTGAGATCTATCCTGTGCCCATCAGTTCCCTTGCTCTCCACATACGTACAACACTTTCCTCTCTGTTCCATTCTTCCCTCTCGCTCTTCATCCTTCAGAGCACTCCTGTCGATGGTTTGTTACTTGAGTAACCACACGCTTCGTTTCCCCGTTGAGATCTATCCTGTGCCCATCAGTTCCCTTGCTCTCCACATACGTAAAACACTTTCCCCTCTTTTCCTTTCTTCCCTCTCGCTCTCCATCTATCAGAGCACTCCTGTCTATTGATTGTTACTTGCGTAACCACAAGCTTCGTTTCCCCGTCGAGATCTATCCTGTGCCTATCAGTTTCCTTGCTCTCCACATACGTACAACACTTTCCTCTCTGTTCCTTTCTTCCCTCTCGCTCTCCATCCTTCAGAGCACTCCTGTCCATGGTTTGTTACTTGCGTAACCACACGCTTCGTTTCCCCGTCGAGATCTATCTTGTGCCCATCACTTCCCTTGCTCTCCACACGCGCTCAACACTTTCCCTTCTGTTTCTTTCTTCCCTCTCGCTCTCCATCCTTCAGAGCACTCCTGTCCATGGTTTGTTACTTGCGTAACCACACGCTTCGTTTCCCCGTCGAGATCCATCCTATGCCCATCAGTTCCATTGCTCTCCACATACGTACAACACTTTCCCTTCTGTTCCTTTCTTCCCTCTCGCTCTCCATCCTTCAGAGCACTCCTGTCCATGGTTTGTTACTTGCGTAATCACAAGCTTCGTTTCCCCGTCGAGATCTCTCCTGTGCCCATCAGTTCCCTTGCTCTCCACATACGTACAACACTTTCCCTTCCGTTCCTTTCTTCCCTCTTGCTCTCCATCCTTCAAAGCACTCCTGTCTATTGATTGTTACTTGCGTAATCACAAGCTTCGTTTCCCCGTCGAGATCTCTCCTGTGCCCATCAGTTCCCTTGCTCTCCACATACGTACAACACTTTCCCTTCTGTTCCTTTCTTCCCTCTTACTCTCCATCCTTCAGAACACTCCTGTCCATGGTTTGTCACTTGCGTAACCACACGCTTCGTTTACCCGTCGAGATCTATCCTGTGCCCATCAGTTCCCTTGCTCTCCACATACGTACAACACCTTCCCCTCTTTTCCTTTCTTCCCTCTCGCTCTCCATCCATCAGAGCACTCCTGCCCATGGTTTGTTACTTGCGTAACCACACGCTTCGTTTCCCCGTCGAGATCCATCCTGTGCCCATCAGTTCCCTTGCTCTCCACATACGTAAAACACTTTCCCTTCTATTCCTTTCTTCCCTCTCGCTCTCCATCCTTCAGAGCACTCCTGCCCATGGTTTGTTACTTGCGTAACCACACGCTTCGTTTCCCCGTCGAGATCCATCCTGTGCCCATCAGTTCCCTTGCTCTCCACATACGTAAAACACTTTCCCTTCTGTTCCTTTCTTCCCTCTCGCTCTCCATCCTTCAGAGCACTGCTGCCCATGGTTTGTTACTTGCTTAACCACAAGCTTCGTTTCCCCGTCGAGATCCATCCTGTGCCCATCAGTTCCCTTGCTCTCCACACGCGCTCAATACTTTCCTTTCTGTTCCTTTCTTCCCTCTCGCTCTCCATCCTTCAGAGCACTCCTGTCCATGGTTTGTTACTTGCGTAACCACACGCTTCGTTTCCCCGTCGAGATCTATCCTGTGCCCATCAGTTCCCTTGCTCTCCACACGCGCTGAATACTTTCCTTTCTGTTCCTTTCTTCCCTCTCGCTCTCCATCCTTCAGAGCACTCCTGTCCATGGTTTGTTACTTCCGTAACCACACGCTTCGTTTCCCCGTCGAGATCCATCCTGTGCTTATCAGTTCCCTTGCTCTCCACATACGTAAAACACATTCCCTTCTATTCCTTTCTTCCCTCTCGCTCTCCATCCTTCAGAGCACTCCTGCCCATGGTTTGTTACTTGCGTAACCACACGCTTCGCTTCCCCGTCGAGATCCATCCTGTGCCCATCAGTTCCCTTGCTCTCCACATACGTACAACACTTTCCTCTCTGTTCCTTTCTTCCCTCTCGCTCTTCATCCTTCAGAGCACTCCTGTCCATGGTTTGTTACTTGCGTAACCACACGCTTCGTTTCCCCTTCGAGATCCATCCTGTGCCCATCAGTTCCCTTGCTCTCCACATACGTAAAACACTTTCCCCTCTGTTCCTTTCTACCCTCTCGCTCTCCATCCTTCAGAGCACTCCTGTCCATGGTTTGTTACTTGCGTAACCACAAGCTTCGTTTCCCCGTTGAGATCTATCCTGTGCCCATCAGTTCCCTTGCTCTCCACATACGTACAACACTTTCCTCTCTGTTCCATTCTTCCCTCTCGCTCTTCATCCTTCAGAGCACTCCTGTCGATGGTTTGTTACTTGAGTAACCACACGCTTCGTTTCCCCGTTGAGATCTATCCTGTGCCCATCAGTTCCCTTGCTCTCCACATACGTAAAACACTTTCCCCTCTTTTCCTTTCTTCCCTCTCGCTCTCCATCTATCAGAGCACTCCTGTCTATTGATTGTTACTTGCGTAACCACAAGCTTCGTTTCCCCGTCGAGATCTATCCTGTGCCTATCAGTTTCCTTGCTCTCCACATACGTACAACACTTTCCCCTCTGTTCCTTTCTTCCCTCTCGCTCTCCATCTATCAGAGCACTCCTGTCCATGGTTTGTTACTTGCGTAACCACACGCTTCGTTTCCCCGTCGAGATCTATCTTGTGCCCATCACTTCCCTTGCTCTCCACACGCGCTCAACACTTTCCCTTCTGTTTCTTTCTTCCCTCTCGCTCTCCATCCTTCAGAGCACTCCTGTCCATGGTTTGTTACTTGCGTAACCACACGCTTCGTTTCCCCGTCGAGATCCATCCTATGCCCATCAGTTCCATTGCTCTCCACATACGTACAACACTTTCCCTTCTGTTCCTTTCTTCCCTCTCGCTCTCCATCCTTCAGAGCACTCCTGTCCATGGTTTGTTACTTGCGTAACCACAAGCTTCGTTTCCCCGTCGAGATCCATCCTGTGCTTATCAGTTCCCTTGCTCTCCACATACGTAAAACACATTCCCTTCTATTCCTTTCTTCCCTCTCGCTCTCCATCCTTCAGAGCACTCCTGCCCATGGTTTGTTACTTGCGTAACCACACGCTTCGCTTCCCCGTCGAGATCCATCCTGTGCCCATCAGTTCCCTTGCTCTCCACATACGTAAAACACTTTCCTCTCTGTTCCTTTCTTCCCTCTCGCTCTTCATCCTTCAGAGCACTCCTGTCCTTGGTTTGTTACTTGCGTAACCAAAAGCTTCGTTTCCCCGTTGAGATCTATCCTGTGCCCATCAGTTCCCTTGCTCTCCACATACGTACAACACTTTCCTCTCTGTTCCTTTCTTCCCTCTCGCTCTTCATCCTTCAGAGCACTCCTGTCCATGGTTTGTTACTTGCGTAACCACACGCTTCGTTTCCCCGTCGAGATCCATCCTGTGCCCATCAGTTCCCTTGCTCTCCACATACGTAAAACACTTTCCCCTCTGTTCCTTTCTTCCCTCTCGCTCTCCATCCTTCAGAGCACTCCTGTCCATGGTTTGTTACTTGCGTAACCACAAGCTTCGTTTCCCCGTTGAGATCTATCCTGTGCCCATCAGTTCCCTTGCTCTCCACATACGTACAACACTTTCCTCTCTGTTCCATTCTTCCCTCTCGCTCTTCATCCTTCAGAGCACTCCTGTCGATGGTTTGTTACTTGAGTAACCACACGCTTCGTTTCCCCGTTGAGATCTATCCTGTGCCCATCAGTTCCCTTGCTCTCCACATACGTAAAACACTTTCCCCTCTTTTCCTTTCTTCCCTCTCGCTCTCCATCTATCAGAGCACTCCTGTCTATTGATTGTTACTTGCGTAACCACAAGCTTCGTTTCCCCGTCGAGATCTATCCTGTGTCCATCAGTTCCCTTGCTCTCCACACGCGCTGAATACTTTCCTTTCTGTTCCTTTCTTCCCTCTCGCTCTCCATCCTTCAGAGCACTCCTGTCCATGGTTTGTTACTACCGTAACCACACGTTTCGTTTCCCCGTCGAGATCCATCCTGTGCTTATCAGTTCCCTTGCTCTCCACATACGTAAAACACATTCCCTTCTATTCCTTTCTTCCCTCTCGCTCTCCATCCTTCAGAGCACTCCTGCCCATGGTTTGTTACTTGCGTAACCACACGCTTCGCTTCCCCGTCGAGATCCATCCTGTGCCCATCAGTTCCCTTGCTCTCCACATACGTACAACACTTTCCTCTCTGTTCCTTTCTTCCCTCTCGCTCTTCATCCTTCAGAGCACTCCTGTCCATGGTTTGTTACTTGCGTAACCACACGCTTCGTTTCCCCGTCGAGATCCATCCTGTGCCCATCAGTTCCCTTGCTCTCCACATACGTAAAACACGTTCCCCTCTGTTCCTTTCTTCCCTCTCGCTCTCCATCCTTCAGAGCACTCCTGTCCATGGTTTGTTACTTGCGTAACCACAAGCTTCGTTTCCCCGTTGAGATCTATCCTGTGCCCATCAGTTCCCTTGCTCTCCACATACGTACAACACTTTCCTCTCTGTTCCATTCTTTCTCGCTCTTCATCCTTCAGAGCACTCCTGTCGATGGTTTGTTACTTGAGTAACCACACGCTTCGTTTCCCCCTTGAGATCTATCCTGTGCCCATCAGTTCCCTTGCTCTCCACATACGTAAAACACTTTCCCCTCTTTTCCTTTCTTCCCTCTCGCTCTCCATCTATCAGAGCACTCCTGTCTATTGATTGTTACTTGCGTAACCACAAGCTTCGTTTCCCCGTCGAGATCTATCCTGTGCCTATCAGTTTCCTTGCTCTCCACATACGTACAACACTTTCCCCTCTGTTCCTTTCTTCCCTCTCGCTCTCCATCCGTCAGAGCACTCCTGTCCATGGTTTGTTACTTGCGTAACCACACGCTTCGTTTCCCCGTCGAGATCTATCTTGTGCCCATCACTTCCCTTGCTCTCCACACGCGCTCAACACTTTCCCTTCTGTTTCTTTCTTCCCTCTCGCTCTCCATCCTTCAGAGCACTCCTGTCCATGGTTTGTTACTTGCGTAACCACACGCTTCGTTTCCCCGTCGAGATCCATCCTATGCCCATCAGTTCCATTGCTCTCCACATACGTACAACACTTTCCCTTCTGTTCCTTTCTTCCCTCTCGCTCTCCATCCTTCAGAGCACTCCTGTCCATGGTTTGTTACTTGCGTAACCACAAGCTTCGTTTCCCCGTCGAGATCCATCCTGTGCTTATCAGTTCCCTTGCTCTCCACATACGTAAAACACATTCCCTTCTATTCCTTTCTTCCCTCTCGCTCTCCATCCTTCAGAGCACTCCTGCCCATGGTTTGTTACTTGCGTAACCACACGCTTCGCTTCCCCGTCGAGATCCATCCTGTGCCCATCAGTTCCCTTGCTCTCCACATACGTAAAACACTTTCCTCTCTGTTCCTTTCTTCCCTCTCGCTCTTCATCCTTCAGAGCACTCCTGTCCTTGGTTTGTTACTTGCGTAACCAAAAGCTTCGTTTCCCCGTTGAGATCTATCCTGTGCCCATCAGTTCCCTTGCTCTCCACATACGTACAACACTTTCCTCTCTGTTCCTTTCTTCCCTCTCGCTCTTCATCCTTCAGAGCACTCCTGTCCATGGTTTGTTACTTGCGTAACCACACGCTTCGTTTCCCCGTCGAGATCCATCCTGTGCCCATCAGTTCCCTTGCTCTCCACATACGTAAAACACTTTCCCCTCTGTTCCTTTCTTCCCTCTCGCTCTCCATCCTTCAGAGCACTCCTGTCCATGGTTTGTTACTTGCGTAACCACAAGCTTCGTTTCCCCGTTGAGATCTATCCTGTGCCCATCAGTTCCCTTGCTCTCCACATACGTACAACACTTTCCTCTCTGTTCCATTCTTCCCTCTCGCTCTTCATCCTTCAGAGCACTCCTGTCGATGGTTTGTTACTTGAGTAACCACACGCTTCGTTTCCCCGTTGAGACCTATCCTGTGCCCATCAGTTCCCTTGCTCTCCACATACGTAAAACACTTTCCCCTCTTTTCCTTTCTTCCCTCTCGCTCTCCATCTATCAGAGCACTCCTGTCTATTGATTGTTACTTGCGTAACCACAAGCTTCGTTTCCCCGTCGAGATCTATCCTGTGCCTATCAGTTTCCTTGCTCTCCACATACGTACAACACTTTCCTCTCTGTTCCTTTCTTCCCTCTCGCTCTCCATCCTTCAGAGCACTCCTGTCCATGGTTTGTTACTTGCGTAACCACACGCTTCGTTTCCCCGTCGAGATCTATCTTGTGCCCATCACTTCCCTTGCTCTCCACACGCGCTCAACACTTTCCCTTCTGTTTCTTTCTTCCCTCTCGCTCTCCAACCTTCAGAGCACTCCTGTCCATGGTTTGTTACTTGCGTAACCACACGCTTCGTTTCCCCGTCGAGATCCATCCTATGCCCATCAGTTCCATTGCTCTCCACATACGTACAACACTTTCCCTTCTGTTCCTTTCTTCCCTCTCGCTCTCCATCTTTCAGAGCACTCCTGTCCATGGTTTGTTACTTGCGTAACCACACGCTTCGTTTCCCCGTCGAGATCCATCCTGTGCCCATCAGTTCCCTTGCTCTCCACATACGTACAACACTTTCTCTTCTGTTCCTTTCTTCCCTCTCGCTCTCCATCCTTCAGAGCACTCCTGTCTATTGATTGTTACTTGCGTAACCACAAGCTTCGTTTCCCCGTCGAGATCTATCCTGTGCCCATCAGTTCCCTTGCTCTCCACATACGTAAAACACTTTCCTCTCTGTTCCTTTCTTCCCTCTCGCTCTCCATCCTTCAGAGCACTCCTGCCCATGGTTTGTTACTTGCGTAACCACAAGTTTCGTTTCCCCGTCGAGATCCATCCTGTGCCCATCAGTTCCCTTGCTCTCCACATACGTAAAATACTTTCCCTTCTGTTCCTTTCTTCCCTCTCGCTCTCCATCCTTCAGAGCACTCCTGTCTATTGATTGTTACTTGCGTAATCACAAGCTTCGTTTCCCCGTCGAGATCTATCCTGTGCCCATCAGTTCCCTTGCTCTCCACATACGTACAACACTTTCCCTTCTGTTCCTTTCTTCCCTCTCGCTCTCCATCCTTCAGAGCACTCCTGTCTATTGATTGTTACTTGCGTAATCACAAGCTTCGTTTCCCCGTCGAGATCCATCCTGTGCCCATCAGTTGCCTTG
Source organism: Prosapia bicincta (assembly GCA_036971475.1). Classification (NCBI taxonomy): domain Eukaryota; kingdom Metazoa; phylum Arthropoda; class Insecta; order Hemiptera; family Cercopidae; genus Prosapia; species Prosapia bicincta. Next base: position 16,512,428 of record JBAIZL010000010.1, read on the forward strand.
CTCTCCACATACGTACAACACTTTCCCTTCTGTTCCTTTCTTCCCTCTCGCTCTCCATCCTTCAGAACACTCCTGTCCATGGTTTGTTACTTGCGTAACCACACGCTTCGTTTCCCCGTCGAGATCCATCCTGTGCCCATCAGTTCCCTTGCTCTCCACATACGTACAACACTTTCTCTTCTGTTCCTTTCTTCCCTCTCGCTCTCCATCCTTCAGAGCACACCTGTCTATTGATTGTTACTTGCGTAACCACAAGCTTCGTTTCCCCGTCGAGATCTATCCTGTGCCCATCAGTTCCCTTGCTCTCCACATACGTAAAACACTTTCCTCTCTGTTCCTTTCTTCCCTCTCGCTCTCCATCCTTCAGAGCACTCCTGTCCATGGTTTGTTACTTGCGTAACCACAAGCTTCGTTTCCCCGTTGAGATCTATCCTGTGCCCATCAGTTCCCTTGCTCTCCACATACGTACAACACTTTCCTCTCTGTTCCATTCTTCCCTCTCGCTCTTCATCCTTCAGAGCACTCCTGTCGATGGTTTGTTACTTGAGTAACCACACGCTTCGTTTCCCCCTTGAGATCTATCCTGTGCCCATCAGTTCCCTTGCTCTCCACATACGTAAAACACTTTCCCCTCTTTTCCTTTCTTCCCTCTCGCTCTCCATCCTTCAGAGCACTCCTGTCCATGGTTTGTTACTTGCGTAACCACACGCTTCGTTTCCCCGTCGAGATCCATCCTATGCCCATCAGTTCCATTGCTCTCCACATACGTACAACACTTTCCCTTCTGTTCCTTTCTTCCCTCTCGCTCTCCATCCTTCAGAGCACTCCTGTCCATGGTTTGTTACTTGCGTAACCACAAGCTTCGTTTCCCCGTCGAGATCCATCCTGTGCTTATCAGTTCCCTTGCTCTCCACATACGTAAAACACATTCCCTTCTATTCCTTTCTTCCCTCTCGCTCTCCATCCTTCAGAGCACTCCTGCCCATGGTTTGTTACTTGCGTAACCACACGCTTCGCTTCCCCGTCGAGATCCATCCTGTGCCCATCAGTTCCCTTGCTCTCCACATACGTAAAACACTTTCCTCTCTGTTCCTTTCTTCCCTCTCGCTCTTCATCCTTCAGAGCACTCCTGTCCTTGGTTTGTTACTTGGGTAACCAGAAGCTTCGTTTCCCCGTTGAGATCTATCCTGTGCCCATCAGTTCCCTTGCTCTCCACATACGTACAACACTTTCCTCTCTGTTCCTTTCTTCCCTCTCGCTCTTCATCCTTCAGAGCACTCCTGTCCATGGTTTGTTACTTGCGTAACCACACGCTTCGTTTCCCCGTCGAGATCCATCCTGTGCCCATCAGTTCCCTTGCTCTCCACATACGTAAAACACTTTCCCCTCTGTTCCTTTCTTCCCTCTCGCTCTCCATCCTTCAGAGCACTCCTGTCCATGGTTTGTTACTTGCGTAACCACAAGCTTCGTTTCCCCGTTGAGATCTATCCTGTGCCCATCAGTTCCCTTGCTCTCCACATACGTACAACACTTTCCTCTCTGTTCCATTCTTCCCTCTCGCTCTTCATCCTTCAGAGCACTCCTGTCGATGGTTTGTTACTTGAGTAACCACACGCTTCGTTTCCCCGTTGAGATCTATCCTGTGACCATCAGTTCCCTTGCTCTCCACATACGTAAAACACTTTCCCCTCTTTTCCTTTCTTCCCTCTCGCTCTCCATCTATCAGAGCACTCCTGTCTATTGATTGTTACTTGCGTAACCACAAGCTTCGTTTCCCCGTCGAGATCTATCCTGTGCCTATCAGTTTCCTTGCTCTCCACATACGTACAACACTTTCCTCTCTGTTCCTTTCTTCCCTCTCGCTCTCCATCCTTCAGAGCACTCCTGTCCATGGTTTGTTACTTGCGTAACCACACGCTTCGTTTCCCCGTCGAGATCTATCTTGTGCCCATCACTTCCCTTGCTCTCCACACGCGCTCAACACTTTCCCTTCTGTTTCTTTCTTCCCTCTCGCTCTCCATCCTTCAGAGCACTCCTGTCCATGGTTTGTTACTTGCGTAACCACACGCTTCGTTTCCCCGTCGAGATCCATCCTATGCCCATCAGTTCCATTGCTCTCCACATACGTACAACACTTTCCCTTCTGTTCCTTTCTTCCCTCTCGCTCTCCATCCTTCAGAGCACTCCTGTCCATGGTTTGTTACTTGCGTAACCACACGCTTCGTTTCCCCGTCGAGATCCATCCTGTGCCCATCAGTTCCCTTGCTCTCCACATACGTACAACACTTTCTCTTCTGTTCCTTTCTTCCCTCTCGCTCTCCATCCTTCAGAGCACTCCTGTCTATTGATTGTTACTTGCGTAACCACAAGCTTCGTTTCCCCGTCGAGATCTATCCTGTGCCCATCAGTTCCCTTGCTCTCCACATACGTAAAACACTTTCCTCTCTGTTCCTTTCTTCCCTCTCGCTCTCCATCCTTCAGAGCACTCCTGCCCATGGTTTGTTACTTGCGTAACCACAAGTTTCGTTTCCCCGTCGAGATCCATCCTGTGCCCATCAGTTCCCTTGCTCTCCACATACGTAAAATACTTTCCCTTCTGTTCCTTTCTTCCCTCTCGCTCTCCATCCTTCAGAGCACTCCTGTCTATTGATTGTTACTTGCGTAATCACAAGCTTCGTTTCCCCGTCGAGATCTATCCTGTGCCCATCAGTTCCCTTGCTCTCCACATACGTACAACACTTTCCCTTCTGTTCCTTTCTTCCCTCTCGCTCTCCATCCTTCAGAGCACTCCTGTCTATTGATTGTTACTTGCGTAATCACAAGCTTCGTTTCCCCGTCGAGATCCATCCTGTGCCCATCAGTTCCCTTGCTCTCCACACGCGCTCAATACTTTCCTCTCTGTTCCTTTCTTCCCTCTCGCTCTCCATCCTTCAGAGCACTCCTGTCCATGGTTTGTTACTTGCGTAACCACACGCTTCGTTTCCCCGTCGAGATCCATCCTGTGCCCATCACTTCCAATGCTCTCCACATACGTACAACACTTTCCCTTCTGTTCCTTTCTTCCCTGTCGCTCTCCATCCTTCAGAGCACTCCTGTCCATGGTTTGTTACTTGCGTAACCAAAAGCTTCGTTTCCCCGTCGAGATCCATCCTGTGCCCATCAGTTCCCTTGCTCTCCACATACGTACAACACTTTCCCTTCTGTTCCTTTCTTCCCTCTCGCTCTCCATCCTTCAGAACACTCCTGTCCATGGTTTGTTACTTGCGTAACCACACGCTTCGTTTCCCCGTCGAGATCCATCCTGTGCCCATCAGTTCCCTTGCTCTCCACATACGTACAACACTTTCTCTTCTGTTCCTTTCTTCCCTCTCGCTCTCCATCCTTCAGAGCACTCCTGTCTATTGATTGTTACTTGCGTAACCACAAGCTTCGTTTCCCCGTCGAGATCTATCCTGTGCCCATCAGTTCCCTTGCTCTCCACATACGTAAAACACTTTCCTCTCTGTTCCTTTCTTCCCTCTCGCTCTCCATCCTTCAGAGCACTCCTGCCCATGGTTTGTTACTTGCGTAACCACAAGTTTCGTTTCCCCGTCGAGATCCATCCTGTGCCCATCAGTTCCCTTGCTCTCCACATACGTACAACACTTTCCCTTCTGTTCCTTTCTTCCCTCTTGCTCTCCATCCTTCAGAACACTCCTGTCTATTGATTGTTACTTGCGTAATCACAAGCTTCGTTTCCCCGTCGAGATCTATCCTGTGCCCATCGGTTCCTTTGCTCTCCACATACGTAAAACACTTTCCCTTCTGTTCCTTTCTTCCCTCTCGCTCTCCATCCTTCAGAGCACTCTTGTCTATTGATTGTTACTTGCGTAATCACAAGCTTCGTTTCCCCGTCGAGATCTATCCTGTGCCCATCAGTTCCCTTGCTCTCCACATACGTACAACACTTTCCCTTCCGTTCCTTTCTTCCCTCTTGCTCTCCATCCTTCAAAGCACTCCTGTCTATTAATTGTTACTTGCGTAATCACAAGCTTCGTTTCCCCGTCGAGATCTCTCCTGTGCCCATCAGTTCCCTTGCTCTCCACATACGTACAACACTTTCCCTTCCGTTCCTTTCTTCCCTCTTGCTCTCCATCCTTCAAAGCACTCCTGTCTATTGATTGTTACTTGCGTAATCACAAGCTTCGTTTCCCCGTCGAGATCTCTCCTGTGCCCATCAGTTCCCTTGCTCTCCACATACGTACAACACTTTCCCTTCTGTTCCTTTCTTCCCTCTTACTCTCCATCCTTCAGAACACTCCTGTCCATGGTTTGTCACTTGCGTAACCACACGCTTCGTTTACCCGTCGAGATCTATCCTGTGCCCATCAGTTCCCTTGCTCTCCACATACGTACAACACCTTCCCCTCTTTTCCTTTCTTCCCTCTCGCTCTCCATCCATCAGAGCACTCCTGCCCATGGTTTGTTACTTGCGTAACCACACGCTTCGTTTCCCCGTCGAGATCCATCCTGTGCCCATCAGTTCCCTTGCTCTCCACATACGTAAAACACTTTCCCTTCTATTCCTTTCTTCCCTCTCGCTCTCCATCCTTCAGAGCACTCCTGCCCATGGTTTGTTACTTGCGTAACCACACGCTTCGTTTCCCCGTCGAGATCCATCCTGTGCCCATCAGTTCCCTTGCTCTCCACATACGTAAAACACTTTCCCTTCTGTTCCTTTCTTCCCTCTCGCTCTCCATCCTTCAGAGCACTGCTGCCCATGGTTTGTTACTTGCTTAACCACAAGCTTCGTTTCCCCGTCGAGATCCATCCTGTGCCCATCAGTTCCCTTGCTCTCCACACGCGCTCAATACTTTCCTTTCTGTTCCTTTCTTACCTCTCGCTCTCCATCCTTCAGAGCACTCCTGTCCATGGTTTGTTACTTGCGTAACCACACGCTTCGTTTCCCCGTCGAGATCTATCCTGTGCCCATCAGTTCCCTTGCTCTCCACACGCGCTGAATACTTTCCTTTCTGTTCCTTTCTTCCCTCTCGCTCTCCATCCTTCAGAGCACTCCTGTCCATGGTTTGTTACTTCCGTAACCACACGCTTCGTTTCCCCGTCGAGATCCATCCTGTGCTTATCAGTTCCCTTGCTCTCCACATACGTAAAACACATTCCCTTCTATTCCTTTCTTCCCTCTCGCTCTCCATCCTTCAGAGCACTCCTGCCCATGGTTTGTTACTTGCGTAACCACACGCTTCGCTTCCCCGTCGAGATCCATCCTGTGCCCATCAGTTCCCTTGCTCTCCACATACGTACAACACTTTCCTCTCTGTTCCTTTCTTCCCTCTCGCTCTTCATCCTTCAGAGCACTCCTGTCCATGGTTTGTTACTTGCGTAACCACACGCTTCGTTTCCCCGTCGAGATCCATCCTGTGCCCATCAGTTCCCTTGCTCTCCACATACGTAAAACACTTTCCCCTCTGTTCCTTTCTTCCCTCTCGCTCTCCATCCTTCAGAGCACTCCTGTCCATGGTTTGTTACTTGCGTAACCACAAGCTTCGTTTCCCCGTTGAGATCTATCCTGTGCCCATCAGTTCCCTTGCTCTCCACATACGTACAACACTTTCCTCTCTGTTCCATTCTTCCCTTTCGCTCTTCATCCTTCAGAGCACTCCTGTCGATGGTTTGTTACTTGAGTAACCACACGCTTCGTTTCCCCGTCGAGATCTATCCTGTGCCCATCAGTTCTCTTGCTCTCCACATACGTAAAACACTTTCCCCTCTTTTCCTTTCTTCCCTCTCGCTCTCCATCTATCAGAGCACTCCTGTCTATTGATTGTTACTTGCGTAACCACAAGCTTCGTTTCCCCGTCGAGATCTATCCTGTGCCTATCAGTTTCCTTGCTCTCCACATACGTACAACACTTTCCCCTCTGTTCCTTTCTTCCCTCTCGCTCTCCATCCTTCAGAGCACTCCTGTCCATGGTTTGTTACTTGCGTAACCACACGCTTCGTTTCCCCGTCGAGATCTATCTTGTGCCCATCACTTCCCTTGCTCTCCACACGCGCTCAACACTTTCCCTTCTGTTTCTTTCTTCCCTCTCGCTCTCCATCCTTCAGAGCACTCCTGTCCATGGTTTGTTACTTGCGTAACCACACGCTTCGTTTCCCCGTCGAGATCCATCCTATGCCCATCAGTTCCATTGCTCTCCACATACGTACAACACTTTCCCTTCTGTTCCTTTCTTCCCTCTCGCTCTCCATCCTTCAGAGCACTCCTGTCCATGGTTTGTTACTTGCGTAACCACAAGCTTCGTTTCCCCGTCGAGATCCATCCTGTGCTTATCAGTTCCCTTGCTCTCCACATACGTAAAACACATTCCCTTCTATTCCTTTCTTCCCTCTCGCTCTCCATCCTTCAGAGCTCTCCTGCCCATGGTTTGTTACTTGCGTAACCACACGCTTCGCTTCCCCGTCGAGATCCATCCTGTGCCCATCAGTTCCCTTGCTCTCCACATACGTAAAACACTTTCCCTTCTGTTCCTTTCTTCCCTCTCGCTCTCCATCCTTCAGAGCACTGCTGTCCATGGTTTGTTACTTGCGTAACCGCACGCTTCGTTTCCCCGTCGAGATCCATCCTGTGCCCATCAGTTCCCTTGCTCTCCACACGCGCTCAATACTTTCCTTTCTGTTCCTTTCTTCCCTCTCGCTCTCCATCCTTCAGAGCACTCCTGTCCATGGTTTGTTACTTGCGTAACCACACGCTTCGTTTCCCCGTCGAGATCCATCCTGTGCCCATCAGTTCCCTTGCTCTCCACACGCGCTCAATACTTTCCTTTCTTCCCTCTCGCTCTCCATCCTTCAGAGCACTCCTGCCCATGGTTTGTTACTTGCGTAACCACACGCTTCGTTTCCCCGTCGAGATCTATCTTGTGCCCATCACTTCCCTTGCTCTCCACACGCGCTCAACACTTTCCCTTCTGTTTCTTTCTTCCCTCTCGCTCTCCATCCTTCAGAGCACTCCTGTCCATGGTTTGTTACTTGCGTAACCACACGCTTCGTTTCCCCGTCGAGATCCATCCTGTGCTTATCAGTTCCCTTGCTCTCCACATACGTAAAACACATTCCCTTCTATTCCTTTCTTCCCTCTCGCTCTCCATCCTTCAGAGCTCTCCTGCCCATGGTTTGTTACTTGCGTAACCACACGCTTCGCTTCCCCGTCGAGATCCATCCTGTGCCCATCAGTTCCCTTGCTCTCCACATACGTAAAACACTTTCCCTTCTGTTCCTTTCTTCCCTCTCGCTCTCCATCCTTCAGAGCACTGCTGTCCATGGTTTGTTACTTGCGTAACCGCACGCTTCGTTTCCCCGTCGAGATCCATCCTGTGCCCATCAGTTCCCTTGCTCTCCACACGCGCTCAATACTTTCCTTTCTGTTCCTTTCTTCCCTCTCGCTCTCCATCCTTCAGAGCACTCCTGTCCATGGTTTGTTACTTGCGTAACCACACGCTTCGTTTCCCCGTCGAGATCCATCCTGTGCCCATCAGTTCCCTTGCTCTCCACACGCGCTCAATACTTTCCTTTCTTCCCTCTCGCTCTCCATCCTTCAGAGCACTCCTGCCCATGGTTTGTTACTTGCGTAACCACACGCTTCGTTTCCCCGTCGAGATCTATCTTGTGCCCATCACTTCCCTTGCTCTCCACACGCGCTCAACACTTTCCCTTCTGTTTCTTTCTTCCCTCTCGCTCTCCATCCTTCAGAGCACTCCTGTCCATGGTTTGTTACTTGCGTAACCACACGCTTCGTTTCCCCGTCGAGATCCATCCTATGCCCATCAGTTCCATTGCTCTCCACATACGTACAACACTTTCCCTTCTGTTCCTTTCTTCCCTCTCGCTCTCCATCCTTCAGAGCACTCCTGTCCATGGTTTTTTACTTGCGTAACCACAAGCTTCGTTTCCCCGTCGAGATCCATCCTGTGCTTATCAGTTCCCTTGCTCTCCACATACGTAAAACACATTCCCTTCTATTCCTTTCTTCCCTCTCGCTCTCCATCCTTCAGAGCACTCCTGCCCATGGTTTGTTACTTGCGTAACCACACGCTTCGCTTCCCCGTCGAGATCCATCCTGTGCCCATCAGTTCCCTTGCTCTCCACATACGTAAAACACTTTCCCTTCTGTTCCTTTCTTCCCTCTCGCTCTCCATCCTTCAGAGCACTGCTGTCCATGGTTTGTTACTTGCGTAACCGCACGCTTCGTTTCCCCGTCGAGATCCATCCTGTGCCCATCAGTTCTCTTGCTCTCCACACGCGCTCAATACTTTCCTTTCTGTTCCTTTCTTCCCTCTCGCTCTCCATCCTTCAGAGCACTCCTGTCCATGGTTTGTTACTTGCGTAACCACACGCTTCGTTTCCCCGTCGAGATCCATCCTGTGCCCATCAGTTCCCTTGCTCTCCACACGCGCTCAATACTTTCCTTTCTTCCCTCTCGCTCTCCATCCTTCAGAGCACTCCTGCCCATGGTTTGTTACTTGCGTAACCACAAGCTTCGTTTCCCCGTCGAGATCTATCCTGTGCCCATCAGTTCCCTTGCTCTCCATCCATCAGAGCACTCTTGTCTACGGTTTATAAAACGTGATATGTATATTTTCACCATTTATCTGAACTCTACTAAAACCTTTATGGATAATGATATTAAGTCGAGTAGGATTATATTATGTTTTAATACTAACTTGTTATGTTTGCTAATTATGAAATCTGGATTCGCTTTCCTGAGACAAAATTACATTAAAAATAGTACTTCTGAAGATGATTACCATGTAATCGAAATGTGCATAAAGCAATTCTTAGTGAAATAAAAGATTTGTATATAGTGTTTAGTGGGCGTTGATTTATTTAGTTAAAATTAATCCATAGTGATCAGGAAAATTATAAAATAATAAAAGTGTTGACTCTATGGTGTTTTGGTATCACTTTCTATAACGTTTTAAGCAGGTTTTTATATAGTTGATTAAAATTATCATATTATGTTTTATAAAAAGATATTCTCGTTATAAGAAAACCGGTAGTAAAACAGCTGCCAACCCTAGTAAGAGATGGTTTATTGGATTCCCGCGGAAAGTCCAGGCTCCAGGGCTCAGCCTAAACCTACACGGAAAATAGTCGGTACTAAAAGGAAATTGGCGAGTGGAAGGAATCAGCTAGGACTTGGTTTCTATCGGGGTGACGAGACGTGTCTACCCTTTACCGTTTGTCCAACAAGTTCAAGTCAGTTCACTGATTAACCCGTTCCCACGCTACCAAGCCTGTTCGGGTTCCACGAACGTCAAGTATTTGTCAGGACAAGACAATAAGGCGGAGGCGCTGATTGACGGAATTGTGTTTACAACGCCCTCACATTAACAATAATGTCAAGCATTGACTTGGGGGCACAAAGCGAATAATTAATCAGCCTCCTGAGATCACCGCGCTGTCTACTGTAGGAAAATGTAACTTCTATTCTCTACAACCATTAAGTTCTTGCTTCTGCTCCGCGCGTTTAATGCTCGCATTTTTGCACGAGGATAATATAAAAAATTACAAAATGGCCGTCGACGTAATTGACTCTTCATGGACGATTGGGTCGCACGTTTTGAAAGACGTGAAATAGGATATTATGCACGGCCATATGATGGGCGTCCGATAAATCGGTTTTTTATCTAGGTTCTGGGTGGTATCATCGAAAGCATATCAACAAAGTAAAAATCTTTAGTAACTATGAAACTCATACTTTCGTATCTAGATCTTACTGTAAAATAAAGTACCTGGCGCCGGACCCGTTGGGACCGATTCTTCGAGTAATGGAGGCATTGTCCATGACTGAGGATCGTCCAGAACTGACAAAACCATGCCTTGCCGTGTTTAAGCTGCACGTCCAGTACTTCTTGAATTATTTCCGCTAAAGGGAAAGGAGGAATGGCTTTGTCCACTTTTAAATTCAGACACACAAACACTCACACACACGAGCGCGCCCACACACACACACACACACACACACACACCCCACAAACACAAAGACAAAAACACACACACACACACAAACACACACACACACACACACACACACAAACACACACACACACAAACACACACACACACACACACACACACACACACACACAAACACACACACCCCCCCCACACACACACACAATTTGACATTAGATTAACTTAAATGTGAAAGCTTGTTTTAGGGAATTTATGTAATTTATTTTTTCGTCCTTATTATTACCACTTACATTTTAAAACATCCACCAAATTAGAAAAGCTTTCAGTTATGTCTAAATTGCTTTCCGTTCGAAATGAAATATAGCTTTATAAATTTTCCCAAAAACTGCTAGAGCGCCCACAAAAACGACGGCAAGTCGCTCAAAAAGAAATTCATTACTTTTTCTTGTTCTATATCAGTTTCTTACTTAATGAAAATATGTTGCATTTCTATTGCGTTAATCTTGAATTAATCCCGGACAACCGATCGAAACCTCTCTCAGATCTCTACTTAGATCCTAGTTTACGAGATGACAGAAATATCCCAGTACCAAAGATTTATTATGCCACCTTCCAAGTGCTGTCTTTATTTCCCTCATTAATTCTTATCTGGTTTCCTTCAAGGGATTATGGGTAATCACTATCTTCTAACTGCATGGAGAGTTGGTCTTCTTCAGGTAGCATTTGCCTGACCGAGCATTTGTCGCTATTGCGTAATACCAGGGAATCATTTTCTGTTATATTTATTACATTTATGTTTCATTAAATTCTCCCTAATAAGCGATGTAAGCGAGGTAGGTGTCTCCCAATGATGTCAATGCACAGTAGATTTACTTCATAATAGGAAATAGGTGACGTAAAGTCACTACCCAAATCCAATCTATTACTCACATTCTCTTCTTACCATTCATAGAAGATAATTGCCAACCGGACAAAGAAAAAAAAATAAAAATGTAATTATATATTTCTAACAGATGCCTTGATACGTCTGTTGCAAACACCTTGATAGGGGGTTTTCCCTAAATTTTGATTTTAGGGAAATATTTTTCTCAAGAAATCTTTTAATTTCTAGCACGCATGAAATACGTTGTAAGCAGAATAATGTGCTTTAGTGAACTTTTTAAACTGAAATAAATTAACCTTAAAGGGGTTTTTACCTACATTTTTTATATTCTTTTATTATTACCGGAAGAAAGTTAGGTTTAGAAATCTCAACTTTAAATTAATTTTGAATGTATAAATAATTGACCAAATATAAAAACGATTGCCGGCTGTTGGAAGATTGCGCGATATCGTATGTGAAGGGGTTGGAGTGACATCGTTAACCGGATCTAACATTATGCGTTTGGGAGAATATTTGGGAGATATATAGAGGCACAATCATACCTGGCCGTTAGGAATGCAATGGCGGAAGTGAAAATTACAAAGGGAAAATATTTATAATTGTTTTGTCACAATGATTGTGTAATGTTTGTGATTAAAATGCAAACAATTAAAGATTCTGGACACGTCCCGTGGAGTCGCGCACGCCTGGAACATATTTAGCGAGGATGACGTGACTTAACTTGGGCCAAATGGAGCGACCGATTTAGCAATCAAAGAGGCCTTTGTGGGGATTTATATCGCTTGAGTTTGAGGACTTGTTGCAGCGGCCAAGAGATGATGTCTTTAGAGTGCAAATTCGATATCATGCTGGAAATATATGAAATTGTATCAAACAGCCGAGGAATGAAATTGAAAAAAATATGGAGAAAGTGAGAGAAACAGACAGACAGGCAAGTTGAGAAAGAGAAGGAGAGACGAAGGGGAAAAACGAATAGGGAGCGATTGGGAGAAAAAACCAGGACAGACAGACTGACTGGGGGATAAAGAAGGGAGGAAGGGTGAAAAGAAAGTACTTACTTTCTTGGCAACAGAAAGAGACTTAAAGAGAGAAAAAAAGAAGTGAGGAGGAATGAAAGAAAAAGAGAAGAAGAGGTTGAGGCAGGAGACAGTGCACGACATTGGAGCTGAGAGAGAGAAAGAAGGGTGGAGAGAGACAGACAGAATGAGAGAGGGGGTCAGGCGGGAGACAGAGACAGAGCGAGATGTAGAGAGGTTCAACTAAACCCGAGTAAAGCTAAAAACAATCCAGCAAATCATAAACTACAAATACAAGTGTTCCAAGTTCTATAACGAAATTATGTTATTACAATTTTACCTTTGTAAGATTCAGTAAGAAATCTAAATAATACAAAAATATTTAGTTAATTAGAGCTTAGCTAGTGAGAACTATTCACAAAGTAAAAGTCAAAGTAGTGAACTCAAAATCTCACAAAAATTAGTCTTTAATAAACACACAAAACAAACTAGTTTCAGAGACGAAGTCGCCTTCCTCAGTGCTTGGTTACTACTAACAAATTGTCAAGCTATCGTACAAGTCAAAAAAGAAACACGATAAATATACAAAGTCAAGCAATAAAATTAATCTATTACATAGCACAACCTTTCTTACTCAGGAGAGAGATATATTTTTTATTTATTAATTTTTTTAATTTTTACATAGTTGCTATTATTAATAATATTTTGTTCTTTATCTGCCCCCCCTCCTTATTTCGCACATCATCAATAAACAAATCCTAAACACAGCTTACACGGTTAAAAAATAACGATCATATATTATATAAAAACACACGTTATATACAATTCACTAAAAACCAATTTATACAAAATTAAAAACAGAGTCAAGATAAATAAACAAACATCAACACTTATACATATTGTAACATTTTTAACACGGTAGCAGTAGCAACTAATGAATAAGGGGGGGCAGATAAAGAACAAAATATTATTAATAATAGTAATTATGTAAAAAAATAATAAAAATATATATATCTCCTGAGTAAGAAAGGCTGTGCTATGTAATAGATTAATTTTATTGCTTGACTTTGTATTTTTATCTTGTTTGTTTTATTTGACTTGTACGATAGCTTGACAATTTGTTAGTAGTAGCCAAGCACTGAGGAAGGCGACTTCGACTCCGAAACTAGTTTGTTGTGTGTGTGTTTATTAAAAACTAATTTTTGTGAGATTTTGAGTAAACTATTTTGACTTTTACCTTTGTTAATACAAAAATAAATCATTATAAACAAAATGATTAATTTTGTTAATAAACAAAGGGTTAAAAAGTAAACATTTTATCTTTAATTAAATACCTGACTATTTTTTATAAGCCTATAGTTTGTATTAGTTCTGAGATGACAGTAAATGTGCTGAAATAGTGTGGATATTCGATTATTTTTCAAATTTACTCTCTATAAAATATGTAAAATGTGTCATTAATTTATGTAGAGTTAGAAAATTATTGTCTCAAATAAATACAGAGTATTTCAAAGAACAACTACCAGGACAATCTAGTTTCTGCATATTTTCATTTTGTAAATGACGACGACTTGGCGACTTAGCCTCTAACCTCATTTTACCTTTATCCATACGGAAGAATTTCCAATTGTCCGTTAGATTCAACCCAGTTGTAGTGTTACCTAGTATGGCTCATCTTTGTCGCCCTACTTTTAGAACTTTCAGTCGGTAAACTTTGTCGGCAAATCTTTCAGCGTGTGGTAGGACGTGAATTTCATTTTATGACAGAAAGGGTAACCCTCCTCTTCAAAATGGTCTACTTTGTTTACCTAATACTCAAGGACAATTGCCTAAGAAGTTAAATTCAAGTAAATTATGACAAACAAACTGGTTCAAAACCTTAACGACCGCGCTAATCGATCTTTACCAGTGTGTTACTGATCACGAGACACAGATGAAACTAGTTTCTGATAAATCTTTAGACCTTTAGAACTAAAAGGTAGGTAGTTCGTTCATTTGTCAAGGTCAATGTACACGTTTCGCCGATAGTTTGGACTATAAACCCAAATGTATATAGATCGTAATACGCTTTAATGTAATTAAATTAAATTTAACTTGTTAAAGATATTAAAATCACCTGTTTTAACAATTACTTGTCTATGTTTCCTCTGAAAGGATTGCACTGAAACCGGATAAAACCGGTATAATAAAGTTCAACTGAGAGCAATACTCAGCCATTCCCATCTGCATTACTGCAGCGTTTCGGACATCCGACATCTTCTGAGGGTACTGCAGTAATTAAGCTTAGAAGACTCAAATGTTATAAAAAGGGATAAGGAATTAAAGTCAATTCCTAATGGGGTCAACAAAAAAAAAATTTATATTAAGTGCTTCTGTTTTAAAATTACAATTAATTCAAATATATACTGTATATATATATATATATATATATATATATATATATATATATATATATATATATATATAGTCTATACATATGACAGATTTACACTGTTAAGTGGCAAAATAGGAAGTGAATATCTATGCAATTTTCCTCTCTCACAGTGTAGGCCTATGGTGTTGGACTATTATTTTAGTTTGTTACTATTTATTCGCTTTTTTTTCTTTTTAATTTATGAAGCTAAAGTCGGTTTATAATTTCTCATCCTATCAATCTCTTGTATTACTTCATTGTTGCAAGGCACCATTCTCTTATCATTTCATCTACAACTTTTAGTCACAGATATCTAACAACGGGAAAGTTGGCTCAATGCCAAAGTGCTGGATTTCCAACAAGTTGCCATTTAGTACGAATCCGACCGAGACATCACGTTTTTAAAGTTTAAATTCATGAATAAGTATTTTTAATAAATCGGTTCTAACATCAGTTGTCATCGTCTACAGGTGTAAAAAAATGTATTTGAACTTGATTGGATGAATAAAAAAGTATTTTATTAACGATTGAAAATTTATACAAGATATATATCAGGAGAGTGTGAGCTAATAGAAGGAATTTTAAAGTAAAAATAATAAAATGAGTTAAGTTTGTTTTCAGTTCCAAATTTAAAGAGTTTTCAATGAATATTAAGTTCAAGCGTGGGTCAACGTAGAGGAGTATTTATTTTAAGAACTCGGGTTAAATGTTTCAAAGAGGTCGTAAATGCAAACTATCTTTAGGTATAAAGGTACTTTACACTTTTACTTCCACAAACAACAAACTATAAAGAAATTTTAAGTTTATGATGCATCTTTAAAAGTTCGCTGAACTCTATCCTTTGTTACAGGATCCTCTGTCCCGGATTTAGGCTACTATTGCTAGTCCCTCTTTTAAATTTACTCCTGAAAATGCGGAAACTTGTTTTATAAGAAAACTATTTTATATTAATTTCACTTAATTTTTTTTTTAGTTTGAATTCATATAAAATCTGTTACAAAACTGGTCAAATATTTTTTTTTTGAGTGGAAAAAAAAGAAACTTTATAAACCCGTATCTATTAATATAACTTGGCAAATAACCACTACTTACAGATGTTTCTAAGCAACGTGTTTCCCATTTGTTCAGTACATTGTTAAATGCTTCCTTTTCGTCAAGATAAATTGATGAAAAATGTCTATTTAAAAAATCTTCATGATGTACATTTCTGCAATTACTAATTTTAATAAGAAGCTAAACAACCCCTAAAGCCCTCGTGATTAGTCCCCGCTATGAGAAGACCACCCGAAACTCGTAAGCAAAAGTCCACTGCACGAAATCGGGCGGTTGGCCAAAAATTCAGCGTTGCCACATGGGCGAAAGATGAGCCACTGACAGGTGATAGACTGGCAGCTCGACGCTTAAAGTAGACAACACTGTTCAATCAGGGTTGCCAATTAGTGCTCAGGAATAACCGACTTTCGATCATACCTCGCGAGGCCGGTTCCATTTGGGGCAACAGCCAACTGCCCTATTTCGTAACATATAGATTGTCTAAGGTAGAATAGAATAAGATTGGGTGTAACAAAACAATCTACACCCTAGAAAGTATAAAATAAACAATAAAATAATAAACTGTTGTAAAAAAATTTGGACTGAAAAATATAACTTATTATCAATATGTAAACCATTACGATTTATTATATATAAATTATTATATTTATTGAATAATAGAAAATATTGAATACAATTTTAACTTCATAATGTATAATAAAGTAATATTACCTACGTGTTAAAACAGCTGTTCTACAACATAACCTATAACATAAAATCAGCTGTTATATGAAACCTTATGTTATTACTTAAATAAAGCTAAAATAGTTCTATACAGTGCATATATACAACTACATAGATGTGTTAAAGCTTAACGCTATCGCGATTATTTTTCCTTGTTCAATATTTCTTCTCAGGCGCGCTAAAGTAGTATTCGCTTCAATAATTATTTTTTGAAGTAATAATATTGAAAAGCAATATTTTCTTGACAGACATTATTTCAGCACAGCACCTGAAAATGATACGCAACTTGCTGAAACTAGTCTAATTTTTCAGAGACTTGAAGGTTTGCCACCGAAAGGATATACGAACCCCAGAGCGATCAACCAACCACTCGCATGTCTGTATCTTGGGATGACCTACTTTACATGAGTCTAAGGTCGGCTCTTGTAGTGAAAGCAGGAACAACGATTCGTTAAGCAATCGATACTTGCCATTTCCGATACTTCCTGATTATGAATATTAACGACGACCGGGAAACTATCGCCAGGTGTAACAACTGTGCATTACATATCGCGCCTAAGTAAATACTGCGTTCGTAATATTGCGGGCACTTTCGCCGTCACGCTGGAGATCTGGTGCCCGTTGCAAATTCTAAATACTTTGACGAATTTTTAAAATGGAAACATTTTTTACAGACAAAGTCTTTAGGATTATTATACTTTGGAAAATGCTTGGAACTAACACGACTAAAGAACAACCCAAGCTAGCAATAAGCCTTAACAGTGTAATAAGTGTCGCAAATTCACGTCAAAAAACCCACTTATCTTTTTCCAAAACATATCAAATTCCCCTTTTTGGATTCTAGTTATAACTAGTAATTTGAAAAAAATGTTTCTCAGGTCAACAAAGAAAAATTTTATTTCAGTTACTTTTTATTAAATAATTACAATATTGTAAATATAGTAACATAACCTACGTAAAACAGCTGTTAACCAATAACATAAAATCAGCTGTTTTATGAAATCATATGTTATAATTTATTTTAAGCCAATTGGGACGAAATAATTAAATTGCATAACATGCCCCTTTTGTGAAAGGTTTTCTCCCATACAAAACTAAAATTAATTAATTAAATTTAATTATTAAATTATTATTTGAAAAAACTTAACAAGTATCATCCCCTACAAGTTAAAAAAAATGTATTTGAATAGAAAGTATTTTATTAACGATTGGATATTTGAACAAGTCAGTAGGGAATAAGATGTTAGTTTGGGAACTAATAGCAGAGATTGAAAAATACCTTATGACTGTAGACGTTTACAATTAAAAATGGCGTTAATTAAGTACGAAATCCCTCTAGCCTATTGGTTCGCAAACTGGGGAGCGTGAAAACAAGTCAGGGGGGACGCGAGACCAGTTGAAAAGAAATAAGATTAAATAAATATATTTAATATTATAGGAGCAAACTTGAATTTTCTAATGACTCGGGTTGTGCCCTTACTAAAATACAACCAAAAAATAGGCATGCTGGTGTAATAAATGCACTCTCAAGCATCTCACATATTTTTCTCTTGTCAGTTAAAATTTACCTTGCAAATTAAAACTTGAAATGTCATATCATTTTTCTTGATAAAATATGTATAAATAAAGTGTTTCTAATATATATATATATATATATATATATATATATATATATATATATATATATAATATTAAATATGGTGATATTAAAAAGATTAGATAATTATTTTTCCTGAAGATGCTGATACTTTTTTATAAACGAAAAGCTTTGAATAAATATATTCATTAAAAGTATTCTTGTGTTTAAAATATTTTAAATTTATTAAATATATATATATATATATATGTGTGTATATATATATATATATATATATATATATATATAAAATATGTATAAATAAAGTGTTTCTAATATATATATATATATATATATATATATATATATATATATATATATATATATATATATATATGTATATATATATACATGTATGTATATATATATATATATATATATATATATATATATATATATATATATATATATATTATATGGGGCGTGGAAGGATTTTATCTCAAGAGGAGGGGGCGTGAACCCAAAAAGTTTGGGAGCCCCTGCAATTCAGTTTACTGTTCATTGCATCGGTTAGTTTATTTCATAAATGGCGTGTTCAACAACCTTTTTGTAATTATGCAGTATAAAAACAACTACACTTCCCCGCAATACGCCGAAACCGTCATCGCCACCCCTTGCAACATTGTTCATCCTATTTCCGCGAAACTCACCCCTACTAAGAAGACTGTGCTGGAGAACTTTACACAAGACAGTTTGACCTTGAGGGTGCAGCCGGATTTAAGTTTTTAGCAATTAAGCTTTACATGTTTACCTAGAATAAAACCCCCGAGGTCGCAGAACAACCAAGGACTTGCACGCGAAAGACTTTCTCTTGAGGGACGTAAAAACCAAAAGCTGTAAATGCAAATCTGACATTGAATATTCAACTTTCTCGGAAAATCACCATTGTAAACTATCGTCGGATATTCGGTAGAACAATTTGTGACATGTTTTATGCATGGAAGGCGTTGACACTTGGAATATAGTTAATCACTCGACTTAATTGCAAACGGGCACAAGTAATTAAAGATGGAAGGAGAAACGCGTCCTTGGTTTAGTTTGTTTCACTTTCTCTTGTTCTGCTTAAGAGTTCGTTAACTCATACACTTGGTAATCATGGCTTGTATGGTTTATGGATGTCTTCTTAGAGTATTAATAAGTGTAGGTAGAGGCTAGGCTATCATATGTCACGGTAGGTGCCACTGACCAATTTATTTTACCTGAGTACAGTTGAATCATTTTGACAAAAATCACTTCGCGCAGGCACGTGGGGATTAGGGGTGGGGCTTGATCGCGTGCGAGGGGAGGAGGAAGAGAAGGTTCTAAGTAGAAACGCTACTAGCCTGACTACATACTTTCGGCAAAATTCATTCGTTTATGGACGTCAAGAGGAAAAACCAGGGTACTACCCGCTTGCACCATTTCTTAAAGATACTAAAAACATGTGCACTATAAAACACAAACGGTAACATAATACCCAAATCAAAACATAACCCCAGCAAATGTTTTTGGAAAGGTACGTTTAAATCCACCATCTGCTGCTTTCACGACCAACTGAAGTGTCGCTCAGAGTTGTCGCCCTAACGCACATGCGCACTGGCGCCTCTTGGCAGTGCGCATCCAACATCCCGATGCTTCACAAAGTAATTCGACTGTAACTCTTGCGGACCAGCCCTAAGCTTAAGACACATTAATCTTCCGTTCAGCGAATTTGTTTCTTTCCCTTGCCCTCTTGATAGGCTTTATTATATAACAACCCGCAACAACTTGTCGTAGGATACCGTTTAGTGAGTCGACACCTCCTTCATCCCGGACAAAAGCAGTAAGCTACCCTCTCCATACTGGTTCTCTGGCACAATTCTTTAATACTTCCAGTCCCGGAGGACCATCGTGACCTTTTCATAGTCCAACCTTATACAGTCTTCTCTTTCTTGGGTGGTACCGAACCTGTCCGATGGTAAAAATATTCCAATGGCTTAAGAAAGAGTCACGGTCGAAGTGGTTCGATGGTTAGTAAGCAGATAGAGGTAGAGTATCCCGGAAGGATTACTCAAGTACCCCTCAGTATCACCCCCCCCCTCTCACTGCCACTAGGCAGTTCTCATCCTTATTGTCAAGGTGGGCGTCACTAGTGACCAGAAAAGTATACGATGTGTTCTATGTTGAGTGAGAAATAACTTAACGTAATATAACTTAACCTAACCCAACATAACCTAACCCAACCTAACCTAATCTCACCTAAACTAACCTAACCGAACCGGTCCGATGGTAAAAATATGCCAATAGAGGCAGGAAATCCCGGAAGGATTACTCAAGTACCCCTCAGTATCACCCCCCCCCACTCTCACTGCCACTAGGCAGTTCTCGTCCTTATTGTTAAGGTGGGAGTCACTAGAGACCAGAAAAAGTGTACGATGTGTTCTATGTTGAGTGAGCAATAACCTAACATAATCTAACTTAACCTAACTCAATCTAACCTAGTCTCACCTAACCTAACCTAACCTAGTCTCACCTAACCTAACCTAATCAAACCTAACTTAACTTAACCTTACTAAACCTAATCTAACTTAACCTAACCTAACATAACCTGGCCTAACTTAACCTAACCTAACCAAACCTAATCTAACTTAACCTAACCTAACTCAATCTCACCTAGTCTCACCTAACCTAACCTAATCAAACCTAACTTAACCTAACCTAACCAAACCTAATCTAACTTAACCTAACCTAACATAACCTGACCTAACTTAACCTAACCTAACTCAATCTAATCTAGTCTCACCTAACCTAACCTAATCGAACCTAACTTGACATAATCTAACCAAACCTAATCTAACTTAACCTAACCTAACATAACCTGACCTAACTTAACCTAACCTAACCTAACCTAACTCAATCTAATCTAGTCTCACCTAACCCAACCTAATCGAACCTAACTTAACTTAACCTAACCAAACCTAATCTAACTTAACCTAATCTAACAATTATTTCTATAGTTTGTTCATGTTTGTTCCCGTTGGACCAGTTCGAGCTCCCTACTTCGACTACACCCCCTTTCTCTTATCATTCTGTTTACAAGAGAGTGTAACGGAAAACCCTCTTAACGACCCCGATAAAGAATACGTCTACTTCATCTACATGTTGCCCCTGTCATCCCCTCTGCATCTTCTACAAGTGGTTCCGCCCTTAGCTTATTTCCTTTCCAACCCTTCAGAGTCGATCAGTCGTACTGTGTGACTAAACAGCATTGAAATTATATTCTATCCACCTTTTCAAGTCACTCTATCTTTCTTCATATAGAAAGTTCAAGTGCTTACATTGTTGCGACGGCCATGTTTAAACATCACAATTATACACTCCACATGTCTTGGTTCTTTCTTCTCAAGAGAGGTCACAGAACACGCATTCTTGCATTCAAGGATTTCTTTTCCTTTGTCACATTCACGCTAAATGCCCGATCAGTGTCTAGGTTTCTTATATTTGTGTTTCCAGTTATTAATTTATAATTGTCCTTGTATGTAATTTTTATATCTTTTGTTTAGTAATAATAATGTCTCCTTTAGAAGAAGCTGGGCAGAACTGCCTTACTTGGGCATCAGTGCTCAAAGAAACCAACACTACCCTTCAACCGTCTATTATTGCCCAAAGTTTGACCATAAACCGTGATTTATTCTTCCTGGAGGCTGAAAGAGCATACAAAATGTTTGCAGCTAGTTGGGATCGAACCGAAGACGTTTTCATTGTTAGAGAATGCTCGTCCTCCTAGACCACTCAGCTGCCAATGTAATGTTCTTGCTGCTATGGCATCTTATTTTAACATAGAACTAATAATATAAACAGAATTTTTTTAAAGTCAATTCCTACTTAGGCCAAGAAAGAAAAATTTATTTTAGTTACTTTTTTCATAATTAATTGCAATAAATAAAGTAAAATAGCCTATGCTTTAAAACAGCTGTTCTACCACATAAACAATAACATAAAATCAGTTGTTTTATGAAATTATATGTTATCATTTATTTAAACCAAGCGGGACGAAATAAGTATATTGCATACCTTGCCCCTTTTGTAAAATGTTTTCCTCCCAAGTAAAACTAAAATAATTAATTAAATTAAATTAATGAATTAATATTTGCAAAAACTATATTAGCATCAAGTGTCATCCACTACGAGTTTAAAAAAATATATTTGAACTTGAGTGGATGAATAAAACGTATTTTATTAAAGAATTATATATATATATATATATATATATATATATATATATATATATATATATATATATATATATATATATATATATAAGGAGAGTGTGAACTAATAGAAGGAATTGAAAACAGTGTTCAAGAACTAGTTTGCAAATTTTCCAATGTTTAGCCCAGAGATACAGAACGCCGCATGCATACTGGCTACGAATAGTTACCGTGTAGACCGCGTGTGGAATTTTGAAAAGCAAATGTAGGTTAAGATGGGTTAAATGTAGGCCGTATGCCTGACATCACTCGAGGCAAGCGGCGCTGTAGCTTTATGTGGACTGTAGTGGATTCAGTTGAAAGCGACCTACTATTTGCTGTACCGTAGACCCTCCTCTGACACCGCACCTTACGTTCATTCATACCCACAGTGAGAAACCAGATATATAGACGCAAACCATGGATGACCTCAGAGAGGACTTGGCGAGATTTGTTAAAAAAATAATGGATTAAATTGCCTAATTAATAGAAGTTAATTGTAAATAACTTTAGATATTAAAGCGTTGTTATAGGTAAAAGTTTATAAGGCTCTCTTGGGGGTGGCGGGCTTTGGCGAGAAGCCGAGAAGACGGTGGAGGTGCTCGCAGGTCATTTTAAAAAACATCGAACCTTGGACTTCCGCTGAAGTATAGGATTACTATATATTTGGTTACATATTAATAGGTTTTAATCTATAGTATAAATAGCAACAAATGTAAATAGGGCTTTCTCGGAAGCGTGCTAATATTATTGTTAATAAATGTATAAAACCTTCTTAACCACAAACCTTCTTTATTTTACCTTTATGTACGTTTTAGTTACAAAGTAACCATCCTCAGAGGGATAACATACAAAGACTGTTTGTATGTCTCTCTTGTAATGAGTCTTTGTATATTATCCCTCTGATGATGGTTACTTGGTAACTGAAATGCACATAAGGATAAAATAAAGAAAGTTTGTGGTAAGGACTTACTAGCCAACGCCCCCCACTTGACAGATGAGTCATTTGGCGACGCGCTGGCCTGTAGAGATGGGCATCCCTGAAGATGGGACTGTTTAATCCTGGGCCCGGTCCAGGGCTGTGCAATCATTAAGGTGTTCCACATCCATAAGTTCACCAACAAACAGCAGACACTCCGGGTTGGTAGCACATGAATGCGGTGGAGGTGCGCAGCAAGGTAATCATGACCCGTCTTCAATCTAAAAGCTGCAGCTCTAACAGATCGGGGCAAGTCTTGGTCAATTGGTCCACCCGTCACAAGACTTTCCCACTGTTTTCCTGCTGAGATCTCCCCTAATCAGTTTGTGGTTAAGAGGTTTTTATGTATTTATTATTAATTCAACCACAGTATATTCCTAACAAATAGTAATATTATTGTCTTAGGGTTGGGACGGGTAGGGAGGAATATTAAAATAGTGTGTTTGTTTTAATAAACTAGTCTGTTTGTTTTAATAAACCAGTCTGTTTGTTTTAACAAACTAGTCTGTTTGTTTTAATAAACCAGTCTGTTTGTTTTAACAAACTAGTCTGTTTGTTTTAATAAACTAGTCTGTTTGTTTTAATAAACTAGTCTGTTTGTTTTAATAAACTAGGCTGTTTGTTTTAATAAACTAGTCTGTTTGTTTTAATAAACTAGTCTGTTTGTTTTAATAAACTAGTCTGTTTGTTTTAATAAACTAGTCTGTTTGATTTAATAAATTAGTTTGTTTGTTTTAATAAACTAGTCTGTTTGTTTTAATAAACTAGTCTGTTTGTTTTAATAAACTAGTCTGTTTGTTTTAATAAACTAGTCTGTTTGTTTTAATAAACTAGTCTGTTTGTTTTAAGAAACTAGTCTGTTTGTTTTAATAAACTAGTCTGTTTGTTTTAATAAATTAGTCTGTTTGTTTTAATAAATTAGTTTGTTTGTTTTAATAAACTAGTCTGTTTGTTTTAATAAACTAGTCTGTTTGATTTAATAAATTAGTTTGTTTGTTTTAATAAACTAGTCTGTTTGTTTTAATAAACTAGTCTGTTTGATTTAATAAACTAGTCTGTTTGTTTTAATAAACTAGTCTGTTTGTTTTAATAAACTAGTTTGTTTGTTTTAATAAACTAGTCTGTTTGTTTTAATAAACTAGTCTGTTTGTTTTAATAAACTAGTCTGTTTGTTTTAATAAACTAGTCTGTTTGTTTTAATAAACTAGTCTGTTTGTTTTAATAAACTAGTCTGTTTGTTTTAATAAACTAGTCTGTTTGATTTAATAAACTAGTCTGTTTATTTTAATAAACTAGTCTGTTTGATTTAATAAATTAGTTTGTTTGTTTTAATAAACTAGTCTGTTTGTTTTAATAAACTAGTCTGTTTGATTTAATAAATTAGTTTGTTTGTTTTAATAAACTAGTCTGTTTGTTTTAATAAACTAGTCTGTTTGTTTTAATAAACTAGTCTGTTTGTTTTAATAAACTAGTCTGTTTGTTTTAATAAACTAGTCTGTTTGTTTTAATAAACTAGTCTGTTTGTTTTAATAAACTAGTTTGTTTGTTTTAATAAACTAGTATGTTTGTTTTAATAAACTAGTCTGTTTGATTTAATAAATTAGTTTGTTTGTTTTAATAAACTAGTCTGTTTGTTTTAATAAATTAGTTTGTTTGTTTTATTAAACTAATCTGTTTGTTTTAATAAACTAGTCTGTTTGATTTAATAAATTAGTTTGTTTGTTTTAATAAACTAGTCTGTTTGTTTTAATAAACTAGTCTGTTTGATTTAATAAATTAGTTTGTTTGTTTTAATAAACTAGTCTGTTTGTTTTAATAAACTAGTCTGTTTGTTTTAATAAACTAGTCTGTTTGTTTTAATAAACTAGTCTGTTTGTTTTAATAAACTAGTCTCTTTGTTTTAATAAACTAGTCTGTTTGTTTTAATAAACTAGTCTGTTTGTTTTAATAAACTAGTCTGTTTGTTTTAATAAACTAGTCTGTTTGTTTTAATAAACTAGTCTGTTTGTTTTAATAAACTAGTCTGTTTGTTTTAATAAACTAGTCTGTTTGTTTTAATAAACTAGTCTGTTTGTTTTAATAAACTAGTCTGTTTGTTTTAATAAATTAGTCGGTTTGTTTTAATAAACTAGTCTCTTTGTTTTAATAAATTAGTCTGTTTGTTTTAATAAACTAGTCTGTTTGTTTTAATAAACTAGTCTGTTTGTTTTAATAAATTAGTTTGTTTGTTTTAATAAACTAGTCTGTTTGTTTTAATAAACTAGTCTGTTTGTTTTAATAAACTAGTCTGTTTGTTTTAATAAATTAGTCTGTTTGTTTTAATAAACTAGTCTGTTTGTTTTAATAAATTAGTCTGTTTGTTTTAATAAACTAGTCTGTTTTAATAAACTAGTCTGTTTGTTTTAATAAACTAGTGTGTTTGTTTTAATAAACTGGTCTCTTTGTTTTAATAAACTAGTCTGTTTGTTTTAATAAATTAGTTGGTTTGTTTTAATAAACTAGTCTGTTTGTTTTAATAAATTAGTCGGTTTGTTTTAATAAACTAGTCTGTTTGTTTTTATAAACTAGTCTGTTTGTTTTAATAAACTAGTCTGTTTGTTTTAATAAACTAGTCTCTTTGTTTTAATAAACTAGTCTGTTTGTTTTAATAAATTAGTCGGTTTGTTTTAATAAACTAGTCTGTTTGTTTTTATAAACTAGTCT
>JBAIZL010000010.1:16543013-16545513 GCA_036971475.1 Prosapia bicincta
GCAAGCGTGATGCGTTAATGGGTAGCAGCTCCAGTGGGTAGGCCCGTGACTACCCAACATTTTTATATTGATTTGTTAAGATCCTTCCTAATTGTCAATAATTTAAAGTAGTAAATGTTATACATTAAGATCAAAAGAAGTACTTATAATAAAATATCGACATTTAGAATTCACCAAGCAAAAATAAAATATGTAATAATCGCTCTTTGTTTTAATAAATCTATTCATCTTGAGAGTAAAAATGACCTCAACCACACCACTTAAATTTTAAACAATTTCTGGGGGAGGGCGCTAGACCCCAATCGTAGTTACGATTCCCCTAAACTGTGCCGACCCAAAAAAAGCCATGAAACCACCCCCGGTGATATCTCCCCTAAATTCTACTGCCGGGGATTTTCGCCCCCTACTTAATTCTATATTGTAGCTGCAACCCTTTAGAGCCTCCAAGATGTTAATAGTTATATTTGGCTGGTCATCAGAAAATTTCGGAAAAAGGAAAAAAATATTGGTAATAAAGACTTGAATGCTTAGTAAAAACTAAATTAGAAATGAAGTATAGTTTGTAAAAACAAAACATTTTCACAAATTTGTAAGTATTTAATAAAGAATTATTATAAATAAAGAAAGGAAATACAATAAACGAACAAAATCACAATCAGACGTTATTATTAAAAGTTTAAAATTATTAACTAGCTAAACGGGAGGAGTCATGAGTAGGCGTGCACCCATAGCTCCAGATGTAGACTAACTGTACTATTTAAGTTTTAGAAATGAAAATGAAAGCACTCCGAAACTCGTCAATAAAAAAAAATTTGTTATGTTAGGAAAGGCATAAAAGTGTACTCAAATATTAACATCTTAACACAAGTAAAGATGAGTATACAGTAAACTCTCACTGATCCGACAGACATAGGGTTGGTATACTGCCGGACTGCTGGAGGTCCATTAAATAGACAATGTACACTGTACAATATTTATGTATATTGACCAAAAATAAAGGAAACGTAGGAAATTAATCCTGTACTGTACTTGAAATGATAAAACGAGAATGTATGTACGCAACTACTCTGTACTTTACAATAAAAGGTTGCATTATCTTTAACGATAAGTATAGTTTTTAAAAGTCATTTAAACTTATATTATTTGCATTGTTCTACAAGATTTAAAAAGTTTTATATTTTCATCTGCTTTTTGGTGGCTTTTTAAACATCGTTTTGTAGTCGTTTAAACTCTAAGATGTCACTCACTGAATCAATGTTACGTTTTCTTCTGTCTGTTGATGTTGCCCGATGTTGCGTATGATAATCGGCAGCGGTAAGAGATACTGTTTGAAAGGCACAAGTCGTATATCTTCTCCTTCCTCTTTACTCTCTTCTTCCATCTCCTCGATACTATCATCATCTATGTTTTCCACTTCTTCTCCGCCCAGCCACTCGCTTACATTGTCCGTGGTCAAGTCGTCTACTCCGAACTTTGCGTCAATCTTGTTTCAGATTTAACATTAGCCGTCGTCTACATTCTCTTCACTTTCAGAATTCTCAGCAGTTGTGCTCTTTTGCTTTTCATTGGTTTTTCCCTTCTTTTTCTTCATCATATTTCCCTAACAGTAATAGAATAAGCTACTAGGTTTTTCATTAGCCTGATTAGGCTCGAAAACGTTTGTATATCACGAGCTACACAACTAGAAACGGATCGCTCGACTTACAGTGAAAAATATACTATTTTTGTATACACATTCATTACGTTTACATATTCAGGTGGATTACTTGTAGAAAACGCCGGATTAATGGAGGGGCCGGACTATAGAGAGTTTATTATATTAAGAATTGAAATTATATCAAAATTTCAAAATAATATCAAAATGGGCCCAATATAAATAGACCCAACCATACACTGCGGTTATATAAATATTTTAAAGCTCTCTATAAATTATAACAAACATTTCTGGAGTAGCAAATTTTCCGGAATGTTCAGTGAAATCCCATATTGTCTTTCACATAGTAAACAAATTACACAGGAAGGATATTAACTTTCATTAATATACGCAACCAGGTATGCAGGCGCGCTCTGCGGTGACCACCGCCTCATGATGAAAGTACCCGGAAGTGTTGAGCGTAATGAGACAAAGCTTTGCTTGCCTAACATAAACTCATTGTTTCATAACACGCAATAACTTGTCGAATTACAAGATGTTATCCCTAACCTTTTTGTACCGGAGTTGCAAGTACTGACGCTAAATTATCGGCCATAGCTACACCTGGAGTTAAAATCTCTCCGGAAGCTGTTTTATTTTAATGTTGGAAAGATGAAAGGCGAGATCACAATGAGGGTTGTGGTGTTAAACTCTCGTATGTTAGAGGTTGCTCCACTAATAACACATTAGGTTTTTTTTCTCTTGCAGTAGTCTATCCTTTTATTAGTGTATTTTCCTTCCTTTACTTTTTGATAACATTTTCAAAAACTTGGACCAACTGTGGTGTCAAGTTTATTGCGTTCACTG
>JBAIZL010000010.1:16550513-16603013 GCA_036971475.1 Prosapia bicincta
TTTTACCCTTATGTACATTTCAGTTATCAAGTAACCATCTTCAGAGGGGTAACATACAAAGACTCTGAGGATGGTTACTTGGTAACTGAAATGTACATAAGGCTAAAGTAAAGAAAGTTTGTGGCTTAGAGGTTTTTATGTATTTATTATTAAATTCAACCACAGTATATTCCTAATAAATAGTGAATAAGGTTTTGCAATGAAAAAAATAGTTATATTGTAGAAAAAACGTTAAAAGAAAATAATGTTAAAATTTAAAAGCTTTTCTTTAAAACGATATTTTTTATGAATAATTAATTCGTATACTCAACAGTCCATTCCTTAGTGGTTTTAGCATTCACTGGTTTCAAGGATAATTAACTCGCGCCCACCGTTTTTGTTTTCGAAGGTAATGCATTTTGATTATAAACAATAATTCTATCAAAACGGTCATTAAAAATAATATTTTTTACAAGTATTTTTTTAATTTAACAATAACAATATAAAATCTTTTTAACAAAATTACCCCGTAAAGTATAGGCAATGTGAAGAAATTCTTCGAATACTGACTGTCAGTACCCACTCGCGATAGCTCACGCACTAATAATCCGAAACACCTTCACTAGCGCACCAGATACAAACTACTAACGTCAAATAACCATCCGAGTGGATGGGAGAGTTTGGAGGGGGGCCTCTCGCCCTCCCCTTTCCTACCGGCCTTTCACTTGTGTCCAATTGAGAGCACCGGTCTTCTCCGTGCCGAGGCGGTGATTCGAGCTAATTTGGTTGACAACAATTACTGCAGTGAAGTAACACATACAGCAGATCGTAAAAACATTAAAAAGCGCATAAACGGATGTTTAGTGCAACTATGTATGCTTTGAGCTTAGCTTGTGAGGTTATGTTAAAACAAATAAAAGACATACACGAGACTCACAAATTGACTCATACGCGTTTCAATGACAGTCATGATCATCAGTGAGTGTTGCTACTACAAACTGTTTTGTAGTAAGTTGTAAGTTAGAGTTTGTAGTAGCAACACTCACTGATGATGATGACTTTGTCATTGAAACGTGTATGAATTAATAAATGATTAATTTGTGAGTCTTGTGTAAGTCTTTTAGGATGTTTGAAGTTCATTATTTAGTAATTACAGTTATAAATCAATAAATAATAAGTGTAATAAAATAAAAATGATGGCATAATGTGTATGAATAAACGATAAGATAAATATCTAATCAAGAAAACATAAAACCGATTAGATAATATAAATGAACCTCTGAAATGACGTTTCACCAAAAAGACATGTAAGCTGGGTTAGATATGTTTGTCACCAATGATTTATGTCACAACTTGACAGAAGAGGGAGCAAAACACAATTACTGGTCGTTAAACATAAAGGAACTGAATAAATGCATGGCATTGAAATGTTGACTCATAAATAATTTTAATTATTAAAATATTGACCTTTCCAACATTAATGGCTTTTAGAATGTCCTTCAGTACCAAATATAACAACCTAAATTAACTTCCGTCGCATTCTTTCCTTGTGTGATGGTTAAATACTAAAGAACCCTGGGGGATTAATTTATAATGCGTTAAAGTTTTTGCAAATAAATATTTATCTAATGTAGACCTATTTAGCCTTTAATTTTAAGCCCGGAACATTTTGTTAGAGTAAAATAATAATAAGACGAACACATAAAATAATTATTATGAAAAAATTAGATTAAGTTGTAAGGCAAAAAAACAAGTGAAATAGACAAAATTTTCAAGCCAGTTCCTACTAAGGTGGACAAAGAAAGTTTTTATTTTAGTGATTTTTTATTTTATACTTACAATTATCAAAAATATGTATATAGGCCTACATATGACGTAACCACAATATTAGGTGGCAAAATAAAAAGTAAATTTCCAAGCGATTTTCCATTTTACTCTCCATGCAGTATAAGGTGTTGGACTATTATTTCTGATAAATATTATTTATCCGCGTTTTTCGTTTCTAATTTATAAAGGTGATCGTGTCTATAATTTCTCATTCTACCCAACTCTTGTAATGCTTCATTATTGCAAGAAAAGCTCTTATAAATTCGTTTACATCTTTAAGTAACTGATTTCTAACTATAGGAAAGATGGTCTAGTGTCAAAGTGCTGGATTTCAAACATGTAGCTATTCAGTTCGAATCCCACGGGACATGAAGTCTTTTAAATTTAATTATCGAATAAATATTTTACAAAACTGTATTAACATCAACTGTGGGTTTAAAAAAAATTATTTGAACTTGATTAGATGGAGAAAAAAGTATTTTATTTTGTACAAGATATAGGCCTATATATATATATATATATATATATATATATATATATATATATATATACCTAAGGCCTATAGTTATATCTTAGGCATATATATATATATATAAGAAGAGTGGGAGCTAACAGAAGGAATTAAATAAATATTCATTGAAATAACTTTTACTACAAGTGTCTTGATTTCAGGTAGACCTATCTTTACGCCCCGTAGAGAGTTCGTTTATCTTTTTACTTTTATTCTACCTATTATAATGCTTTCCTATCCCTCGTAGATGTCACTAGTCATATCGGCTTACAACAAGCTCTAGAGCTTTCAAGCAATAGCTATGAATAAATCGGGAGAAAGTGGCCGCTAAAAATGAAAGAGATTTATCGAAACGCGTCTAAAATATAACATTCAAAGATAGTAAATATAATTTAAAACACTTTGAGAAATGTCAACACTTCATTAATGGAATCTATGTTTCAAAACCAACAATTACTAAAAGCAAATATATAAACTCTTCTCTCGCTTAACAAAACCTTTATATATCTAATTGCCGCTTTTAGTAATTTCTATTCTCTTACTTCTAGAGAGTTCTAGTATTTTAAAGACGACGTACTATTGTGCTCATCAAATTGTGTGCCATATGGCGCGACCTTTCCCGATACATTACAAAGACGGGAAACAGTAGAGTAGTTTAGTACACAAAAAACAACGTGTTTTCGTCTAAAAATAAATATAATAAAATTACGTTTGTAAAATGATAACACTCTATTATTGCAGTTTATGTTTAAACCTACAACCACAAAAAGCATTATTTGACTTTACTTTTCATTAAAAAAATAAAGCTTTTGTCTGCCAGATACCTTTTGTCTGGTAAATTCAATAAAATATTAAACTTTTTTAAAAGAATGATTTTAAAATTATTGAACCATTAAGACGGGTAAAGCTGTGGAGACATTGGCGTCTAGTGTCCCTTTCTGCAACAGTTGGACACGCAACCCGGCCTCATTTCGTAACGTAGCTCGCGTCAATATATCCAGCCGAGAACATTCTACAAGGTTCTAGAATACTCCAGGGAAGTTAGTCGTTCTGACGGTGAGGCTGTTATGTTGTTGTTGTTGTTGTTGTTGCTTTCATTGTAGTTTTTATATAATTGGATGCAACGGCGTACTTTAGCTAAATAACTCGTACAATAAACCAATGATATATTATTGTGAACCGGCTTTAGGTCGGTCATATTAGTTGGGTGTTTTGGTTTAGGATCCAATGAAACCCTTTTACCTTCAACACGTTCTTGCGGTGTAGTTCTTTTCTGTCCAATACCCTCCCATCCAGTATAAGCAACCAAAACTCGCTCATCTCTCGTGTCAGTATTTTAAAGAACTCTCTCCTTCTAACGTGCACAAGCGGTAAGCATTTCTACCACGAGTGAAATAATCAGAAATAATTGCCCACGTGCCAAGCTCATAAGCTCTTTCCATGGAGAATCAGGAGATAGTGAAACGAAACAGTACGGCAAGTGTCGCGCTAAGAGAGGGACGAAAAAACCTGGCAAGAAAGAAACCCTGCCAGGAAAAACCACGGGATAGATCATGCAGGGACCCATGGGGCTTGGATATGCTTATGCTAGGGGATAGGTATGGGTATATTACCTTGCAAATACCTTGTTAGGAAGGCTGTGGTAGGAGTGACATACACTTCTGCTACCAGCTCGAATCTACAACGAGCACGCAAAGAACATTAGCAAGTTCAGTGGACGGTGTAGTGGAACATAGTTCTGTCTCATTACTTATTCCTGCAACACCCGTAAGGCGAACGGTCAACCATGCGTAAAACGATGCGTAAAAAAGCTAATTCAACCAACCAAAAACGAACACTTAAATGTAAACAATTAGTTATAATCAGCTATGGTCAACAATGACATAAAATAAGACCCTTTCATTCTAAAGTATTAAACACTTGATGTCACCAAAAACTTGGAAAATTATAAGCAATTAAAAGTACTGCAAAGTTTTCTAGATAAATTGGTCAAAGATAAACACATTTATTTGTTTCTACTAAATTTTGAGCATTCTCACGTGAAAAATGATCATTCAATGTAACAGTTTAACAAAAAATCTTTTTAATATGGATATCCGAACTTTGAATTTTGTAATTTTTTTTAAAACTTACTGAAACAGAATGTTTTCGATCGCTATGTGCCGATTTTCATGAAGATCGCCACATAGCGATCAAAAACGTTCTGTCTCAGTAAGTTGTAACAAATTTACTAAATTTAAAGTTCGGATAGTCATAAACTATTGTTTAAGTGATTAATAAGATTCACCGAACGTAATGGACTATAACATTCAAGAATTTAATATGGGGTTGAAAATATAGGGGTGGCAAATATAGTGCTGGCACATAAAAGGGGGGCAAATATAGTGCTGGCACATAAAAGGGGGAGTAAATATAGTGCTGGCACATAAAAGGGGGAGCAAATATAGTGCTGGCACATAAAAAGGGGAGCAAATATAGTGCTGGCACATAAAAGGGGGAGCAAATATAGTGCTGGCATATAAAAGGGGGAGCAAATATAGTGCTGGCACATAAGTGGAGGAGCAAATATAGTGCTGGCACATAAAAGGGGGAGCAAATATAGTGCTGGCACATAAAAGGGGGAGCAAATATAGTGCTGGCACATAAAAGGGGGAGCAAATATAGTGCTGGCACATAAAAGGGGGAGCAAATATAGTGCTGGCACATAAAAGGGGGAGCAAATATAGTGCTGGCACATAAAAGGGGGAGCAAATATAGTGCTGGCACATAAAAGGGGGAGCAAATATATTGCTGGCACATAAAAGGGGGAGCAAATATAGTGCTGGCACATAAAAGGGGGAGCAAATATAGATATAGTAAGTTTTTAAAAAACATGAAATAAACAATAAAAAAATTAATTTGAAAGTCTAAAGTTAACAAAATTCTAAAAATCTGCCTCTTGCCAATCGTATGAATTTGTTTACAATAAAAGACGGTTGCCAAGACAATAAAGAATTATTATTTAATAGCAACGATGTTTCTACAAATACTTTTCCATGCTCAAGACATCACTACACTTGAAGAGTTACTGGCAGCCATATTGTAGCTGTAGCTTTTGACCATAAGTTTAGTAATGTCTTGATAAGGACAACAAATTTGTTGTAGAAACGTCGTCCCATAAAATAATCATTCTTGACTCGTTGAAAAAATGATTTATCAAACTAAAATTTAAATAAAAATAAATAATTTTACTCCAAAAACGTCTGTATGAAAATTAAATTATCCGCAAAGTATTGTAGAGGCTTCTATTGGGCTCAAATTTCAGAAAAGCACATTGTCCGTATGCCCTCATTAGATCATGTCAGCCTGGGGTGTTGTTTGCAAAAATATTGCCCTATCAGGAGAATATTGCATCGGCATAGTCACCCAATTATCGACTTGTAACTGGTATTTATCGATTAGTAAATGCTTGTAATAACAAGAAGAGGTTTTAAGACATCTTATGGCTTTGCCGCGGTTGCTTTTCTCGGTTTTTTTAAACTTGAGTCACAACTCATAAGATTTGCTTTCCTTGTGGGAGTTTATTGTTTTATTTGTTTGATAGTGACTCAGGATGGTGGCTCTTGCATTAGTGACACAACCCAGACAAGTCCGTTGTTCGCATCCTTTTCACATACTTGGAAATAGTCTTCATAGGTTACGGCTGCTTAAGTTACAAAAGGAAAAGCCGGAGAGTTTTTTTGGCCATTGACGTTTAAGGAAAAGGTAGTTCAAAACAAACTATCACTAGGGTTATAGCACATACCTACGAAGTGGCGAGTTAGGGAACTATTATACACAAGTTCATAGAATCTAGCTAAGCCAACATAAGGTTATCCACTACTACCGCGGCAGACAAGACACAAAGTGTTAAAGCTCTGTTGTCAGTGAACATTCCTGTCTTGAGGTTACTGACTGACTATTAGGATTATTTACAGCCGTGGAACTATTTCGAGTGTAACAACCTCGTGAAAAGCTTTTAGAACTTGTCAACGCTATCGGTTATTGGCTACTTTCGATTGGGCCCTTTCCAAGATGGAGGTCAATTAGAGACTGTTACGATGGTACAGAACGTGGTTGGGATTTGGGCGTGATACGTAATGCTTACTAAATACGTACTTACAGCTAAGGACAATTTAAAACTCACCATCGGATTTACGAAAATTTTGAAAACTTAAAAAAAAATTATTAACAGTAGATTTTGAATAGAGAACATGTTAACAATTCGAGTATCCTCAAATAATTTATTGCATAGTATCAAATTATTTTTCTACA
Organism: Prosapia bicincta; assembly: GCA_036971475.1. NCBI lineage: Eukaryota > Metazoa > Arthropoda > Insecta > Hemiptera > Cercopidae > Prosapia > Prosapia bicincta. Next base: position 16,557,124 of record JBAIZL010000010.1, read on the forward strand.
AATGAATCAATAAACTTGTAAAACATTGGCTTCGAATTATTTTTAAGCTAATATTTTATACACAACATCAAGAGCACAGTGGTAAAATATATTACAATGAAAATATTGGAAAGAAACTCAATACCACAAAAAATAATAAAAAATAACAAATAAAACAAGTTACTTAAGATTAAACTCTTATGTACATTTCGATGACCATGTCATCATAATCAGAGGGTCTTATGACAAATTACAATATTCCAAACAAGAAGTTACAAACTAGAATGATCTAGATCGTGTAATTTGTAATAAAACCCTCTAATGATGATAACATGGTCATCGAAATGTACATAAGGGTTTAATCTTAAGTAACTTATATTTTATACCAAAGGAATTTTAGACACTTGTTCTAATTATAAATCTCCAGATTTTTAAGACTAGACTTGGAAACTGAATTAGAAATACGTAGTTTAAAATTATTAATTAAAAAAATCTTTTGAAAATTACTCGTAATTCAATTGAAGATTGTACGCTAAAAATAACAAGCACTTTCTTTTTTCTTGTCACACACACTAAAACAATTTCTAAAAAGTCTCGCTACCTACATCCGTATCCAACATTCGCATTTAACATGGAATTGCTTGTAATTCCAACACACACTGTCACGTGTTACTATTTATATCAATATTCTTCACTCCTACGTAATGAAAACTCCTCGAAGCAGTGGAGACGTAACCTTGTAGAGGCTGGAAAGATCTGGTACTACATGGAGTGAACTGGTAACGTTTGGCGTGAATTGGTAAAACATGGAGTGATCTGAAACGTTTGAAGTGACTAATAACACATGGAGTGAACTGGTAACGTATGGAGGGAACTGGTAACGCATGGAGTGAACTGGTAACGTATGGAGTGAAGGTTAACGCATGGAGTGAACTGGTAACGTATGGAGGGAACTGGTAACGCATGGAGTGAAGTGGTAACGTATGGAGTGAAGGTTAACGCATGGAGTGAACTGGTAACGTATGGAGGGAACTGGTAACGCATGGAGTGAACTGGTAACGTATGGAGTGAAGGTTAACGCATGGAGTGAACTGGTAACGTATGGAGGGAACTGGTAACGCATGGAGTGAACTGGTAACGTATGGAGTGAAGGTTAACGCATGGAGTGAACTGGTAACGTATGGAGTGAAGGTTAACGCATGGAGTGAACTGGTAACGTTTGAAGTGACTAATAACACATGGAGTGAACTGGTAACGTATGGAGGGAACTGGTAACGCATGGAGTGAACTGGTAACGTATGGAGGGAACTGGTAACGCATGGAGTGAAGTGGTAACGTATGGAGTGAAGGTTAACGCATGGAGTGAACTGGTAACGTATGGAGGGAACTGGTAACGCATGGAGTGAACTGGTAACGTATGGAGTGAACTGGAAACATTTGGAGTGACGGTTAACGCATGGAGTGAACTGGTAACGTATGGAGGGAACTGGTAACGCATGGAGTGAACTGGTACGTATGGAGTGAACTGCTAACGTATGGAGTGAACTGGAAACATTTGGAGTGACGGCTAACGCATGGAGTGAACTGCTAACGTATGGAGTGACGGTTACACATGGAGTGAACTGGTAACGTATGAAGTGAACAGGTAGCGCATGGAGTGAACTGATAACGCAAGAAGTGAACTGGTAACGTAAGGAGTGAACTGGTAATATATGGCGTGAACTGGTAACACAGCAGAGGCAAACATGCCAGGTTAGTATTGGGAAAGCAACCAAAAATACGTGGAGCAAATGAGAAAATAAAATGATTTCGTATGAATGATTCTAAAACTATGCACAGAATACGGCTCATTGCACGTAAACTAGAGTTTGTATTTTTAATTAACTTTATCGACATCTTAAAGAACTGCACTAAAAATAATTACATTGACTTGTAAAATACTGTCACTTCATATGAACTGTGTAGAGTCAGGTCACTTTCATTTAACCTCGGCCTATAGTTTCATTTAAACTTTGTAGCTTAATGTTGGCAAAAGTCGTTTTGCATTCGATATGGTCCAAAACCATAGAAGAGAAACATCCTGTTAGCATTTAAAAAAAATCTAATTCCCAACCATTAATTTAGTATCGTGATATCAAAATGTTGTAGTTTTGTGTGGTTCTTCTGCGGCATCTCCTCTAGTAACAGTTATTCTGTGTATAATAATCTAGGAACTATTTTGTTCAAACTATTATAAAGGGTAATTGAAATAAGGCAAATGTGTGGGTGAGAATAAAATACACGAAGGCGGTCTGCCGTAGTTACATAGAAACACTTCTTCGCGTTCCGAAGGTTGACAACATCACAAGTATTTTTAAATTCGGGACTGGTGACCTGAACGACCGGTTGTTGCTGCAACTGTAGCATTCACGTAAATTCCTAGACCAGAGGTTTCGTTTCTATCCACCGTTCTATTCCCTACAACTCCATGCAGTGCCATGTTTCCTTCAAGGGAACTCCGAAGGTGGGTGAGTGAAGTGACTATAAAGTACTTGTAGCGAGTAACAGATAAAATAAAAGCGGTTTATTTAGGTTACAAGGAAATACTACAAGAAGGTTAAATAATGAGACAAAAATACCTGTAGGTGGGTAGTGGAGGTGACAGTCAAATACGTACATGGAAAGTTAATGTGACATAAAATGAATGAATAACTTGGGATAACAAACCCGGCAACTAGGGATGCTATAAATCGTTGGAGTGTATTTAAAATTCCTAAGTGATATTTTTTGGTACAATAACATATTTACGTAGTGTTTTATGTATAGCATTAGTAATGGATAAAGATAGTTGCTACAAAAAGGTGATTTATCAAGGTGTCAACCTTGGTTGTGGTTGTAAGAGTCCATTTCAAGTGAAGCAACTGCTAAACACGTATAAAGCCAGTTTCTTGGGTTATCCAAGGAACCGAGGTCCATGAAAGTTTTGTCCGTCTTACGTTCTCCTATAAACAACGGCCATCTCTGGCCGTATATCTGACTAAAGAATCGAGTCTACCAGTTTATAGAGTTCTCTGAGGTCCAGCCAGGCAGCTGTCCCACAACGTCTTGGGATCTCTTAGCCTCCATCCCTTCTGGTGGATTTCGTCATCCTTCTTTCACTAGCAAAAGCCCTCTCAACCCGAATGTCTGAGTAAAGAACCGAGTCTCCTGGTTACTAGAGTTCTCTGATGTCCAGCCAGGCATCTTTCCCACCACGTCTTGGGATCTCTTAGCCTCCATCCCTTTTGGTGGATTTCGTCATCCTTCTTTCACTAGCAAAAGCCCTCTCAACCCGAATGTCTGAGTAAAGAACCGAGTCTCCTGGTTACTAGAGTTCTCTGATGTCCAGCCAGGCATCTTTCCCACCACGTCTTGGGATCTCTTAGCCTCCATCCCTTCTGGTGGATTTCGTCATCCTTCTTTCACTAGCAAAAGCCCTCTCATCCCGAATGTCTGAGTAAATTACCGAGTCTCCTGGTTACTAGAGTTCTCTGATGATGTCTAGCCAGGCAGCTTTCCAACCACGTCTTGGGTTCTCTTAGCCTCCATCCCTTCTGGTGGATTTCGTCATCCTTCTTTCACTAGCAAAAGCCCTCTCAACCCGAATGTCTGAGTAAAGAACCGAATCTCCTGGTTACTAGAGTTCTCTGATGTCCAGCCAGGCAGCTGTCCCACAACGTCTTGGGATCTCTTAGCCTCCATCCCTTCTGGTGGATTTCGTCATCCTTCTTTCACTAGCAAAGGCCCTCTCAACCCGAATGTCTGAGTAAAGAACCGAATCTCCTGGTTACTAGAGTTCTCTGATGTCTAGCCAGGCAGCTGTCCCACAACGTCTTGGGATCTGTCATCCTTCTTTCACTAGCAAAAGCCCTCTCAACCCGAATGTCTGAGTAAAGAACCGAGTCTCCTGGTTACTAGAGTTCTCTGATGTCCAGCCAGGCAGCTGTCCCACATCGTCTTGGGATCTCTTAACCTCCATCCCTTCTGGTGGATTTCGTCATCCTTCTTTCACTAGCAAAAGCCCTCTCAACCCGAATGTCTGAGTAAAGAGCCGAGTCTCCTGGTTACTAGAGTTCTCTGATGTCCAGCCAGGCAGCTGTCCCACAACGTCTTGGGATCTCTTAGCCTCCACCCCTTCTGGTGGATTTCGTCATCCTTCTTCCACTAGCAAAAGCCCTCTCAACCAGAATGTCTGAGTAAAGAACCGAATCTCCTGATTATTAGAGTTCTCTGATGTCCAGTCAGGCAGATGTTCCACTATGCTTGCGACGTCTTAGCCTCCTCCAATTCTGCTGGATTTCGTATTCGTTCTCCCACAAGCATCTGTCATCTCAACCCGAATGTCTGAGTAAAGAACAGAGTCTACCAGTTTCTAGAGGTCTCTGAGCTCCCGCCAAACAGCTGTCCCAATACGGTTTGAGGTCTCTTAGCCTCCTTCACTTCTCCTGCATTTCCACGCCCCCACATGACCGGCCTATATAGGCCTATCACGGAACCGCAACACCATCGCATAGAAGCTTCACACGGAGCACTTACGTAAGAAAGTAAATAAATAATAAAAACATACCAAAGCATACGTTCTGTGGGAATTTCAAGGTCACGACCAATGTTGCCAGGGAGTTACAGTTCAATCGAAATCAATATGGAAATAACACTGTAATATTACAATAAAGACTGTTGTCCGCAACTTTAAGGATTGACCGCAGCGTTATCCAAGGAATAATGTGGAACTAATGACGCCTTCGCTTCTCACGGCCCCCTCCCATGTAATGCTCTTCTACTGGACGTATTATGCAACGACAGCGTTACAGTAAAGCAGAATGTACCTTACGTTCGAAGTTGCAAAGGTATTTCCGTGTTGGAGCTTTATAAATATTCGCGTTTGAGTTTCGGAATATTTTTCGAGGCATAAATTGTTTTGTACGTTTGGTACACTTGTCCATCATCTGTATATCGTAACATAAGCCAAATGTTGAAAACATTTTCCCAGTTTTATTTACCTTGCTCGTACAAAAAATAGTTTGTTAACGTACACAAATACCTACAAATTTATTTTAAACAACATATTTTATTTTAAATTAAAATTTGATTCCCAAAACGATGTTATAAAATTTTAAGCAAATTCTTGTATGAATAATCGAGGCATAGGAAAAATAGTGTTTTTATTCAAGTTAAAGTCAATATGAAAAGGCCTTTCCTGTTGCAGCTGTATTAAAATTTTATAGACAATTAGTCGTGGCAATCAAAACATTAAAAAAAATACTTTGTTTAGTACATCAACAAATATTAAAATATTTTAAAGTGAAAAAGTATTTAGGTAGATCTGGAACTTACTGGGATGCAGAAAAGCATACAGATCTCATCGTAAGAAGATATTCCAGGCAGAACGTATTGCCTTACGAAGGTGCGAGTTAACAGCTGATTTCGAAAACGTTTTTTAGAAGTAAATTTATTCATTGTAAAATAATATTTCCCAATATATTGTATAAATAAAATATTGTACTGAATAAATGATAAACCGGTTGAATATCGAGTGAAAAGTTTATTTAGCGGAACGTTTCGGCTAGTTCGTTGCCCTTATCAAACCTGAATACAATTATATATTGCTATAAATACACATATAAAATACAAGTACACCCACAACAATAATTTAAAACTTTTAAACAGAAACACAATGAAATTTTAGTCAAAAACCAATAAAATAACCTACCAAGGTGGTGAGACTCATAAATACATCTAAAGTTCAATTAAAAACAGCAACAAGACTGAGAGAACAACAATATAAACATATAAAAACACACGAAAAAGACAAAATACTCCATAAATAAAACCATAAAACAACCATACAAACCCACATTAAATATTTCTTGCATTTTAAAAATTTATATAACAATGGCTTATACATACTAAATAACTGATTAAAATCATTTTTAATATTGATAGGCCTACCATTCTTTTAATATGGACAACTTCCGAATAAGCCCTCTTCCTCCAGTTGGTTTCATTATCCAGTACAATACAACTTTAAAAATCAAATTTATGCCCAAAGCTTTTACTATGTTTCAATTTTGTTATTTAAAATTATTGTTGTGAGTGTACTTGAGTTTTATATGTGTATTTATAAGCAATATAATATTGTTTCCAGGCTTGACAAGGGCAAGAATTAGTTGCCGAAACGTCGCAATAAATATATCAACTTTGGACTCGATATTCAACCGGTTTCTCGTTTATTTAATCTAGAGTGCTTAATTAACATACGTTGTAAAATATTGTATAGGCCTACTAGCTGACCCGGGGAACTTCGTACCTCCTAAAGGTCAACGAATTCGCCTTAGCTAATCATAATTTAGTATTTTAACGTAATAATAGCTGAACTTATTGTAGTCGATCGAGAAAAGTGTGAAAATAAAAGTTTTGATTAAATGTTATTTATTGAAGTGCACTCGGATAAAGAATATTTTTAGTTTTTCCTCTGGTGCGTACACAAATACATCAGGTTTTCTGACGCGTGAGCAAGCCACATACTCGTACAGCTGTTAATGCGAGAAGAATGGGTTTTCAAAATTAAATCGAATTATTATAATTTATTGAGTGTTGCCTAGCAACCAAAATTTGGAATGTACTCAATGAAATGTCTTAGAATAAGGTAAGACAGAAAATCATATTTTATGCTATTTTGATACTAAGAAAATAAACCCTACACGTTGAAAAAAATTGTTTTGTTGTCGGGAAGGTGTATTGCTAAAACCATAGCGCCGTTACGTGTCATTTTATGGATTAATATTTTTCTGCTAAGATTATTTGATTTGGGGGGAAGGATCACGTGCTCCCTGTGCCCCTCCTGGCTAAGAGCTTGAGATCTACTTTGCCAGAAATGTAATCAACAATTTTTCAACGTTGGCGATCGATCAGTGGTTTAGTAACGCATAAGGCTCATACATATATATATATATATATATATATATATATATATATATATATATATATATATATATGTATATCGCAATATATATTCTTGTGTATTAATAAAGAATGTAAGTCAAAATACAAATACAAGAATTATAATTGAATTTACAATTCAAAGCTTTTCGTTGGCTTTGAACGAACAGTACCAACATCATCAGGGATATTAAATAATTGAATTATTTAATATCCCTGATGATGTTGGTACTGTTAGCCAACGAAAAGCTTTGAATTGTAAATCCAATTATAATTCTTGTATTTGTATATTGACTTATATTCTTTATATATATATATATATATATATATATATATATATATATATATATATATATATATATTTTTTTTTTTTCAAACAACATAGGTTATTCAAATACAAGAATATTTATTAATTTATATCCAAAGCTTTTCGTTGGTAAACAGTACCAACATCATCAGGAATGAAAATTACAATAATGTAAGCTATAGGCCTAAAACATATTTTAAATTAGAATATTTAAAATATTTTAAATAGAATTGTTGCTAAATTTATACAAATTGCCAAATTTATTTTGTTGCTGTAACATTATAGACATTGAATATAGTATCAAATTTAGAATGTATTTGTATTTGTTCTTTTATTAATTTGTTATTAATATTGTATTTATATATTTCGAATGCTTCATATATATTCATTCTTAATCCTTTACTAATTTCTTTTATAAGTCTTATACATTCAATATTTGGAAATTGGTGCTCATTATTAATACAATGATTTGCAAAATTTGATTTATATATTTCTGGATTAATGTAGGCATTCAAATGTTCTTTATATCTTTCTTTTAAGTTTTTCTTGGTTTGACCTATATAATTAATAAATATTCTTGTATTTGAATAACCTATATTGTTTTAAATTCTTAAACAAGAAAACGTATTTTACATATATATATATATATATATATATATATATATATATATATATATATATATATATATGTACAGTATAAAGAAATAAGTCAAAATACAAATACAAGAATAATTATTGAATTTACAACAGTACCAACATTATCAGGAATATTCCTGATGATGTTGGTACTGTTTGCCAACGAAAAGCTTTAAAAAAGAATTCAATTATAATTCTTGTATTTGTATTTTGACTTATTTCTTTATTAATACACAAGAATACATATTGCGATATATATATATATATATATATATAGAGAGAGAGAGAGAGAGAGAGAAAGAGATTTGTATAAAGAAAGTGATAGTGTATGATCTCGTACAAATGGTTTTGTTAGTTTCTGTTTTGTGCATCACAATTTGAAATTTTGTTATTCGATAGTATTTATTACTTAATAAAAGTATAAATGTATATTTCAGTAAATTTTACTTTCAAAAAATACAATGGTAACGGAGGGTGTATTTGAATAGCAAATGTTTGAATTGACAACGTTTTTAAACACTACTGAACAACCATAGATGGAAATGTAAGAGAGACAAGAATGATGGTGTAAAGGAAGAGCGGTGACAAGGAGTATGTAGTTCTTATGTGTCTCCTCCTTGAATCCAACCTCAAACTTGTGACTCCCGCCCGGGTGACTAGCGTCAGGCCTGATTCGGGGGGGGGGGGGTTGGTGCCACGACGCGTTGCACCAGTAGGTAAGTCTTACAACATTGCTTGAGTAACGTCTTAACCCTAAAGGGCCCCTTCAACACTATCAGTGAAGACGAGGGTCGCACAAGTAATTTCACACATACCTACTTCAATAAACATAACGTTGGCAAAACGTATGTCGGACTTAAGCGTTGTATCAGTGGCGGACTTCCCATTAGGCACATTAGGCACGTGCCGATGGGCACAGCCTCGAGGGGGCGGCAGGAGGCTGCCGTTTTTTTTGTACCGATAAGTTTTAGTGACAATAGTAAAAGTACCTGGTTAAATTTGGTGAATGTCATAATGTGACCCACAGTTAAATCAGTGGCGGATCCAGCAGGGGGCGCCACCCTGAGAATAGAAAACTTCCTTTTATATTATTGTTTTTAATGTTATCGATGGAACCAAAATACATTTTTAAATTTATTTTTATAAAAATAGTCTTTAAATAATATCTTATATTGGAGTTTTTTTTAAATAAATTGAAAATATCACCAAAACCGTTTAAAAATCTATACTTGTGTAATGTCAGTATGTGTAATGTCTGATTGTGCATGTGTGACGTCACGTGTGTGTATGTATATTTGTGTATGTGTATTATACGCGCTTCGAGCTGCGCCAGACGGAAAATTTACAAATTCCATAGTACATGCCATCGGATGTTTTAGGTATCTCCAAATAAGGAGATGCCATGTACCGTTAAATGCGTATCTAGCGGCCTTGAGTGCAAGGCATACTATGGCCACATACTGAATCCCACGCGACCTCTCCCCCAAATTTTCCACCGAGAAAACGGCCCGACACTCCTGAAAACGTGACGGCACTCTTGCTCCGACTCCCAGAAGAGAATCAAGTCGTATCTACGCTCTACCCTCAAAGAAGACAAACTGAATTCTCTTGCAATTCTCAACATTGAAGCTGATATCCTTAACGCCAAAGACTTTTCTTTTGAACAATTAATAGAAGAACTTTCTATTAACAAAGCAAGACGTAAACCTTTAATGTAAGAATAAATGTTTTTAGTCATACTTAGGCTACAAGTTTTGTTTCTGCAATATGTATATAAATATTAAACCTTAAACCACCATATTCCACTTAGAAAGTATATTAAGTCTAATTTTTACACAATGTTTTCATTATAAACTATTATCCAAAAAAGTAAAAATATACGTTAATTGCTCTTGTTAATGCTAAGAGGCTGAAAATATTACTTCTTAATCTTGTGTGTAATAAATAACACTTTCTAATCTCAAAAGTTTCCTTATTTTCCATTGTCTTCATCAACAAATATGGAAGTGAAGTAATGTATGTATTTTCAAAATATATGTCATTAAAATGTAGCCCAATATATAGTATATTATTATACATTATTATTTAATATGTACTTTACGTTTATAGTATTGCATTAGGACAGTAAACTATGGTCGGCACGGTAATCGGTAATTATTTTACCGTAAAATGCATTATTGCATGAATACCAACATATTTTTTAATCTCAAAGCGCATCACTATTAAAAGTTAATTATTTTTTTATTATGCATTTCTTTGAACAGGCATAAAAACGGATTCATATGGTGAAAAATTAAAAGCATTATATTATGTTTCCAATAAATTCGGGAACCGGGCACAAAGTGGGGCCAGCCGAATTGTGCCTAGGCACCATGGCAAAGTCCGCCACTGCGTTGTATATTAAATAATATGAATCAATAAACGTTACGCTAAAATTGTCAAATACACTTAATATCAAGCTCAATGTACTAAGGATGAGAATAGGTCGGCCTTGAAGGTTAAAGTTGTTTCGTGATTTAATCATGTTGTTTTCGCTTCCAGAATTGGGAACAACTTTAATTTATATAAATGTAAAGTCATCCATAAATATGTAGAGCTACTTACTTTGCCTAGTGAACACTCAGCAGGCGGTGGGTTGATTTTATACATTTCATTGTTGAAACGGTGAACTCACAAAGATATGTGCTTCCAAACATTGAAACTATTTCCTTACCGAAGTCACGTTTTGGGTAATTCCTCCTCAGGCACGTGACTCCATAATGCACGAGTTTCCCACCTTGTCTGGAAACATTGTCTCTTACTGGTGGCAGGAGCCGAGTTCAACCTATACCCTATAACCCAGGGGTCCTCACTAGGAATACTTTGAGAGCCAAAAAGTTTGCATACAATTTTCCTGAGGGCCGCAAGTACAAGAGGCACTAAATAACTGACAAACAATATGATTATAACTTACGTTTATTACATTACCAACATAAATAAACTGTTTTGCGCATAAAAATGTTTGAAAATGTTTTATTTTTTACTTAGTTAATTCTTTGAAGTTGATGGGCGAAATCTTTCACAGTCCTCTAATATGGCATCCATGTTGGCAGGTTGGGAAGAAACTGAAATTCTTAAAATGTTCTCAACATTCTCACTTGTTAGCCTAGATCTGTACTTGTTTTTTACAAACTTCAGCTTACTGAATGTAGATTCACAGACATAAGTATATGAAAAGACACACACTATTTTCTGAGCACATTCACGTAAGTTAGGAAATTTGTCCTTTCAACAACCCTCCGAAACTCATAGTGAGCTTTATTCTTCATCTTTTCTTCAAAAATACTTTTGAGTTCCGTATCGTTCTGAAGATAGATTAATTCATTTTTCAAATCCCTAGCTTCATATCCAAAAACAGAAAGATGAGCTACATTAGCTGGTTTCATTGCCCATGGATTTTCTACCAAGTGAAATGGTTACTGATACTTCCTGACGTCACTAAACCTCTGAGACATTTCTTCCTTCAGGTCTTTCAACAGTTTTAGTAAATCGCAGTTTTTAACTTCAGTAGTTTGAGTAATTAATTAACTTTAGTAAAACAACGACAGATTTTCAAAACACTCAGTAAATAAATATAATATTTATTTAAGTTATAAAATATTTTGACTTCAATCCTAACCGTATAAGGGCCGCAAAGAATCGTCCCGCGGGCCGCGTAGTGAGGATGCCTGCTATAACCTACACCAATGTATACTTTTATGTTTTATATTTATTAATAAATCAATAACCTAATGTGTATATATGTTTGAGTACAGTTTTCTGTCATTACTAAGGTTATAATATTCTCCTCCGTTGACGCGTTTCGGAGTAACTCCATTTTCAAAACTTAAATCGTGCTTTGTGAATACGATTTAAGTTTTGAAAATGGAATAACTCCGAAACGCGTCAACGGAGGAGAATATTGTAACGCTAGTAATGATAGAAAACTGTACTCAAACATATAGAAATATTCCTAATGGAAATGAAGATGATTTTATCAATAATCTAGTGTTTTAACATTCATCTGGGGCCGCATAAAACCAGGTTGATCGCTGCTAGATGGCCATCATTGCTTTAGGCCCTGGACTGGAGACTCCCCGTGGGACGAAACGAACTCCAACCAGGCATTAAAGTTTCGGCCAGTTTTCCATCTACTAACTAATTGAACCAATCAGTTTGTCCTAATCAGTAAACGTTTTTACAAACCTAATAGATAACAATTTCCTTTTACCTTACCATTTCATGACGATTTTAACGAGGCATAAATCTCTACAGACACTATTAATCTCACAGCTGGCATTAATATGGGACTCAAAAGTCCGTAAAAACGTGTAGGCCACAACTCCCAAACCCAACAGGGTGTCCTTCAAGTCTGGCTTAGGTAACTGCAGCTGGTCTTGTATTGTCCACATCATTCTCTCGAGAGTTCAGCACCTCACACGGATCTTCCCTTTACGACTTCCCTTAACCCGCCCCTGATCCTTCCGCGAGCCGCGAGGACGGTAACGTACTTCCGAACCTCTCAACCTTTCTGTCTGCTAATAACATATCTGACAACACATCTTAAAAGATAGGATAAAATATGTTTTCCACTGTAACGTATCCATAGATACAAACAAATTCAAAACTATACCCCACATCCGTCTTGATGTTATCATTACTTGTTTGATAACGTTTAGCGCTCCAAAGGCGAACTGAGTCCGACACAAAAACCCCGCTCCACTCTCGGACATATACTGTGACCTATTCCTACGTACTTTATGACGTTTTACGTAATGATATTGTATTCATTGTTTATTTGTTGTGTTATAAGAAAGCAAAGTTTAATTTACAACGCTAATAGGGCGTATTTATCTTTATATTTTCAGTAAATAAACCAAGGATAGACTTTCAAGGGGGGCATAATGGCAGAAAAAATGGGGTTGTTGGGGCAGAAAAACTTTCAAAAATAAAGACCTAGAAATGAGTTTTTAAGATGTTCTTGTACTTAAGACTCACAGAAAATTTGGCATTTTTTTCTATCAAAACAAGCATTTTACCTGAATTTACATAGATATCAAAATTATTATTTTGTACGTAATACAAAATAGTGTTTGACTTTCATCGTTTCATCAAATGGCTCGGTCTGACGAGGACGCGGAGTCGTAGTACACAGACTGTTAGTACAGCCGAGCCGCTACGGAACTAGTGCGCTACTTGTAACATGCCAGTGTTGTTTATGCAGGGTGGAACTACCAATGTTATCAGATGAATTTCTGCACCTAACAATGCATAAATGTAAAAACAATGTACGTTGCTTTAAAATAAAGTTCAAATAAAAATACATTTTTATAAATAAACTGGGATATATTTAATTGTGATCCGAATGTAAAAGATATACTGTATTTCTAAAAAAAAAAATAGTACCCAAATTCTCTTGGGGGTGGGCGATTGCCCCTACTGCCTCTCCCCTATAGCCGCCCTTGAAATAAACAACTGTTCCCAGACATTTGTTTACCATGTACTGCACAGTAAGTAACAGACAGCTGTGTTGATAGATAACTGTTGATTTGAGTATAACCTCATTCTTGTTTTGCTTTGTTTATTTAGTGTTTTGCTTTTATGAAAAGTCGTCATCTTAGTGAATCTAAACAAATTTAAGGCTATAAATCATAATGTTTAATTTACTCAATTATAATGTGACTCGTAGTCTTCACTGAAGATGACTACGTATCGTTGAGATGCGTGATTATTCACTGTATATAATTTTGTTGAAGTTACAATAATAAGTATTTGGCCTCTCCAACCAAGCTCGTATTTTATTTATAACGAATGGTAAAGCATTTCCTTCTGGAACTGTTTGTTGATCCCTTGGAACTGTTGGTCCCTAAACGGTTACAAATATTACAACTGTGTTTTTATACCCGTCGAGTTGCGTTCGTATTTTGTGCCTACTAGTAGTCCACGATCTAAAGGGGGTTGAGCATCCACTGAAAGCCCAAAGCAATTTCATTTCAGATTATTGTTCTGGACACTTGGGCGATTGTTGTCATCCCCCTTCACGTGGTCGACATACCGAGGGGGAGAAGGGGGAAAATCACGGGGAACGCGCTGTACTGGAACCTTTGTACCTTTTAAACCATAAAAGATAGAATAACACAAAAAATGTTTTTAAACACACAAAATTAAAGGTTTCAATAATTTACGTAAATAATAGCCAATAATAATTATAATTACGTAAAAATAGCCAACTATAATACCTACTAAGTAAAAATTATTTTTCTTGATTCTACTTTTTCTTTGGATTTTGGAACCGCTAAGAAGGCAAGTGCGGGCGAGGCGCGCCGGTTTAGTTGTGGTATCGCTTCGCTCGAAGGAGCAGCGAGTAGCTAGTTACACGATCAAGTCAGGATAAACAGTGACGGAATGCTGTACAGGGTGTCCTAACTGTACTCGAGGTGACCTTGACCTCCCGGCCTACATTTGCAACCTGTCTTGCAAAACCAGCCTTCTTTCATCTGTGCGTGGAATCTGTGTGTGTTTATTAAGTAAATTAGGCCTTGTAAACTTCTGCCTAGCGAAGGACATGTGGCGATGCGATGAATACAACGTTGTGTTCCGCAGGTCGTTAAAATCTTTGACAAAGTCGTATTAAAGGTAATTAACGAGGGTTGGGACGTAACAATAAACCTTTAAACATGTAAGTTTCGTGCATAAATAGTATAAATAACTATATTCTTATATCAGATGTGCGTTTCGATAACGCGGTCGTCGTTAGTGAGTTATAACTCTAAAGTACAAAAACTTGCTATGATGGCGATGACCGCACTCTTTATAAATATGCTTTGCTTAATACTTTATATGGAAATTATTAAAGCTGTTGTCATAGAAATTATAACAAGCAAATAGTATATTAGAAATATATTAGAATATATATTAGAAAATATATTAGAAATAGTATATTACAAGAAGGAATATTAGGAAAGACCTGGCCTTGAAGGGAAGGGGTACATACGGATAGCCTTAAGGTGCAAGGAAACACTAGGGTGGTAGAGGTCCTAGAACACTAGAATGGTCATGGCATTTAATGAACAGGGAAAGAATAACTTGCTCTTGGTACTAAGGAGGTGAGGGTAACCAATGATAGCATTGGCACCAAGGAACGAAGGAATATTAGGAAAGACCTGGCCTTGAATAGAGTGGGTACATAAGGATAGCCTTAAGGTGCAAGGAAACACTAGGGTGCTAATGGTCCTAGAACACTAGAATGGTCATGGCATTTGATGAACGTGGATAGAATAACTTGCTCTTGGTACTAAGGGGGTGAGGGTAACCAATGATAGCATTGGCACCAAGGAACGAAGGAATATTAGGAGAGACCTGGCCTTGAAGGGAGTGGGTACATAAGGATAGCCTTAAGGTGCAAGGAAACACTAGGGTGGTAGTGGTCCTAGAACACTAGAATGGTCATGGCATTTGATGAACGTGGATAGAATAACTTGCTCTTGGTACTAAGGAGGTGAGGGTAACCAATGATAGCATTGGCACCAAGGAACGAAGGAATATTAGGAGAGACCTGGCCTTGAAGGGAGTGGGTACATAAGGATAGCCTTAAGGTGCAAGGAAACACTAGGGTGGTAGTGGTCCTAGAACACTAGAATGGTCATGGCATTTGATGAACGTGGATAGAATAACTTGCTCTTGGTACTAAGGAGGTGAGGGTAACCAATGATAGCATTGGCACCAAGGAACGAAGGAATATTAGGAGAGACCTGGCCTTGAAGGGAGTGGGTACATAAGGATAGCCTTAAGGTGCAAGGAAACACTAGGGTGGTAGTGGTCCTAGAACACTAGAATGGTCATGGCATTTGATGAACGTGGATAGAATAACTTGCTCTTGGTACTAAGGAGGTGAGGGTAACCAATGATAGCATTGGCACCAAGGAACGAAGGAATATTAGGAGAGACCTGGCCTTGAAGGGAGTGGGTACATAAGGATAGCCTTAAGGTGCAAGGAAACACTAGGGTGGTAGTGGTCCTAGAACACTGGAATGGTCATGGCATTTGATGAACGTGGATAGAATAA
Organism: Prosapia bicincta; assembly: GCA_036971475.1. Classification (NCBI taxonomy): domain Eukaryota; kingdom Metazoa; phylum Arthropoda; class Insecta; order Hemiptera; family Cercopidae; genus Prosapia; species Prosapia bicincta. Next base: position 16,573,086 of record JBAIZL010000010.1, read on the forward strand.
CTTGCTCTTGGTACTAAGGAGGTGAGGGTAACCAATGATAGCATTGGCACCAAGGAACGAAGGAATATTAGGAGAGACCTGGCCTTGAAGGGAGTGGGTACATAAGGATAGCCTTAAGGTGAAAGGAAACACTAGGGTGGTAGTGGTCCTAGAACACTAGAATGGTCATGGCATTTGATGAACGTGGATAGAATAACTTGCTCTTGGTACTAAGGAGGTGAGGGTAACCAATGATAGCATTGGCACCAAGGAACGAAGGAATATTAGGAAAGACCTGGCCTTGAAGGGAGTGGGTACATAAGGATAGCCTTAAGGTGCAAGGAAACACTAGGGTGCTAATGGTCCTAGAACACTAGAATGGTCATGGCATTTGATGAACGTGGATAGAATAACTTGCTCTTGGTACTAAGGAGGTGAGGGTAACCAATGATAGCATTGGCACCAAGGAACGAAGGAATATTAGGAGAGACCTGGCCTTGAAGGGAGTGGGTACATAAGGATAGCCTTAAGGTGCAAGGAAACACTAGGGTGGTAGTGGTCCTAGAACACTAGAATGGTCATGGCATTTAATGAACAGGGAAAGAATAAAGTTCTTGGTACTAAGGAGGTGAGGGTAACCAAGGATAGCATTGGCACCAAGGAACGAAGGAATATTAGGAAAGACCTGGCCTTGAAGGGAGTGGGTACATAAGGATAGCCTTAAGGTGCAAGGAAACACTAGGGTGCTAATGGTCCTAGAACACTAGAATGGTCATGGCATTTGATGAACGTGGATAGAATAACTTGCTCTTGGTACTAAGGAGGTGAGGGTAACCAATGATAGCATTGGCACCAAGGAACGAAGGAATATTAGGAGAGACCTGGCCTTGAAGGGAGTGGGTACATAAGGATAGCCTTAAGGTGCAAGGAAACACTAGGGTGGTAGTGGTCCTAGAACACTAGAATGGTCATGGCATTTAATGAACAGGGAAAGAATAAAGTTCTTGGTACTAAGGAGGTGAGGGTAACCAATGATAGCATTGGCACCAAGGAACGAAGGAATATTAGGAGAGACCTGGCCTTGAAGGGAGTGGGTACATAAGGATAGCCTTAAGGTGCAAAGAAACACTAGGGTGGTAGAGGTCCTAGAACACTAGAATGGTCATGGCATTTAATGAACAGGGAAAGAATAAAGTTCTTGGTACTAAGGAGGTGAGGGTAACCAAGGATAGCATTGGCACCAAGGAACGAAGGAATATTAGGAAAGACCTGGCCTTGAAGGGAGTGGGTACATAAGGATAGCCTTAAGGTGCAAGGAAACACTAGGGTGGTAGAGGTCCTAGAACACTAGAATGGTCATGGCATTTAATGAACAGGGAAAGAATAAAGTTCTTGGTACTAAGGAGGTGAGGGTAACCAAGGATAGCATTGGCACCAAGGAACGAAGGAATATTAGGAAAGACCTGGCCTTGAAGGGAGTGGGTACATAAGGATAGCCTTAAGGTGCAAGGAAACACTAGGGTGGTAGAGGTCCTAGAACACTAGAATGGTCATGGCATTTAATGAACAGGGAAAGAATAAAGTTCTTGGTACTAAGGAGGTGAGGGTAACCAAGGATAGCATTGGCACCAAGGAACGAAGGAATATTAGGAAAGACCTGGCCTTGAAGGGAAGGGGTACATACGGATAGCCTTAAGGTGCAAGGAAACACTAGGGTGGTAGTGGTCCTAGAACACTAGAATGGTCATGGCATTTGATGAACAGGAAAAGAATAATTTGCTCTTGGTACTAAGGAGGTGAGGGTAACCAAGTATAGCATTGGCACCAAGGAACGAAGGAATATTAGGAAAGACCTGGCCTTGAAGGGAGTGGGTACATAAGGATAGCCTTAAGGTGCAAGGAAACACTAGGGTAATAGAGGTCCTAGAACATAGTGTTAACCTCGGCCCTGAGGGGTGAGGAAGATAAAAATAGCCTTGTCACTAAGTGGTGAGGAAAGACAAGAAGGGATATACCGTTAAATGGGCGAGAGAACACTATTGTGGTCTTGGCATTTGATGAGCGTTGATAGAATAATTTACTCTTGACAATAAGGAAGTGAGGATAACCGAGGATAGCATTAGTACTAAGGAACGAGGGAACACTAAAATAATCTCGGCGGGAAGGGGTGAGGGTAGGATGTTCGTGACCTTGAGAGGTGGGGGAACACAGTGTCAAGGATGAGGGAAGAGCAGAATGGCCTTGTCGTTAAATGGGCGAGAGAACACTATTGTGGTCTTGGATTTAGTCAGCGGGGAACACTATAATGGTAATGACAATTACTTGGCACGGTAAAATAACCCTAGAGAAGACCATAGGATGACTATGTGACAGGGGAACACTTGTATACCCTTTTTCCTAAGAGGTGGGATACACTTGAATAGTATGGTACTCTAGGGGCGGAGGAGCAATAGGATGCCAAGGGGGCAGGAGCATGGTTCGGGCTTTTAATTAACGGGCACATACCTCGATATGTCCGTCGCTTGATAGGTGGTGACACACTTGTATACTCTTGGTGGTTACAGGACATTCAGTGTCCACAGTTAATAACTGCCTAAAAGATAACAAAGTAAAATAATCGAGTAAAGATAAAATTCCAGTTTTATAAAGAAATCACCTATAATTTACTTGGGCAAAGACTTTATACGGGTGACTGCTGTAGACATCAAACCTGAACCTGTAATCGGCCTATATTATTAAATCTGAACCGAGTGCCGTGTTGCCCAAGTGTAACAGGTGGAGTACCGCTTAAATAACCAGCTGGTTTCGTGCCACCGAATGTGGGAAGTATTTACTAGGACGTTATGATGGGAAGAGAAAATATCGGAGCGTATAACCTAACCTTACCGCACATAATGTCCTCGGATGATCGTAAATAGAAGCCGAACTACGGCCGGGAAGTTATAAAGGAATCGTACCTTATTAAAGCTGACAACTCGGTCCATTCGTTCGAGAATTTACGACACTTGTGGACAAAAAACGTAAGATTGCTGACGTAATCAGTGATTACCAGGTTGGGGGATTCCCAGCCCGAACTGTGGGGTAAATTTAAATAAAACGAAAATACAAAACCTTAAGGCAAGGGAGTGAGGCAAACCAGAAAATTAAAGGTGAACTTCTCGAATATCGGGGGGGAGGGAGGGGGAGGAGATGGAAAGTTTTAAATCCTTCTGATGTATTAATTGGTAACACCACGATATATATATATATATATACATATCGCGCGCGCGCGCGTGTCTGTGTGCAAGCGCGCACGCATGTGTGTGTGTAAAGCACACGATTTATCACAGCTTGAAAGGTGAAGTAAAATTCACACCTAATGGGAAAATTCTTAGTTTCAGACACGCAAATGGAATCAGAAGACATAAAGACGTCATAAGACAAACAGAGATTAAACCACAAGAAATATAACAAAACCAATCACTTCCAGGTGCGATCCAGATACTGGGGAAGACGTTTAAGGGATGGGTATCATAGGCTAGAGACATTTGCGTTACGAATATGGGAAGACAATATGTATAGAAACATTTGCGTTACGACAGAGGGAAGACAGTGTATTAAAACTTATTTATTAACAGAAAGGAAGACAATATATAGAAACATTTGCTACGACAGAGGGAAGACAATATAGACACATTTGCGTCACGACAGAGGGAAAACAATATAGAAACATGTGCGATACGACAATGGAAAGACAATATAGAAACATTTGCGTTACGGCAAAGAGAAGAGAATATATAAACATTTACATTACGACAGTTGGAAGATCATATAGACACATTTGCGTTACAACAAAGGAAAGCCAGTATAGAAACATTTACAGTTACGACATTGGGAAGACCATATACACACATTTGCGTTACGATAAAGGAAAGCCAATATAGAAACATTTACAATTACGACAGTGGGAAGACAATATAGAAACATTTGCGTTACGGCAAAGAGAAGAGAATATATAAACATTTACATTACGACAGTTGGAAGATCATATAGACACATTTGCGATACAACAAAGGAAAGCCAGTATAGAAACATTTACAGTTACGACATTGGGAAGACCATATACACACATTTGCGTTACGATAAAGGAAAGCCAATATAGAAACATTTACAATTACGACAGTGGGAAGACAATATAGAAAAATTTGCGTTACGACAAAAAGAAAAGCCAATATAGAAACGTTTACAATTACGACAGTGGGAAGACAATATAGAAACATTTGCGTTACGACAAAGGGAAGACAATATAGAAACATTTGCGTTACGACAAAGGGAAGGCAATATAGAAACATTTACAATTACGACAGTGGGAAGACAATATAGAAAAATTTGCGTTACGACAAAAAGAAAAGCCAATATAGAAACGTTTACAATTACGACAGTGGGAAGACAATATAGAAACATTTGCGTTACGACAAAGGGAAGACAATATAGAAACATTTGCGTTACGACAAAGGGAAGGCAATATAGAAACATTTGCGTTACGACAAAGGGAAGACAATATAGACACATTTGCGTTACGACAAAGGGAAGACCATATAGAAACATTTGCGTTACATCAAAGAGAAGACAATACATTAAAATATTTTAGAACATATCAGGCACAAAATAAGAAGAAGGAAGTACAGAATAAATAAGGAAAAATTATTGAAGAGAGTAAGTAACATCACGGCTGGAGTATCTTTGAGGAACCCTTGAATGGCTTAAAAAGGGAAATTTTTTCTGCGTAGAATTATTACAAAAGATTTTCATCGTCAAGAACAAAATGTAAGTACTAAGAATACATATAAAACTAAAATTTCACTGATATTTGAACCCCCCCCCCCCTTATAGCCTAAGCAAGGTCTGTCCGTCCTCTCATTAGGACCTGTCAATACTTCTACCATATCTAACATTACTTGCATCGAGTCTACAAATCAGGGATACACGACTGAGTTTCACATACAATCCCAAAAATTCACCACCATCGTGATATAAAGCCACACCCCATTAAGATAAAGGATAGGCTCCTGGCGCTGCCTACGCCCACTAAAACAAACTAAGCTGTAAGGCTTTTTGCCTATTTGTAGAGACATTTCCGCTACATTTACTTCGATCATGTAAATAATGTTCTCACAAGCAATGGATAACATTAGCGTCGTATCGCGCCTGCGCAATGTTGCGTGCGGATTTATTTCTCTGTTAAGCATCATCTATAGCAGAGACAAATGAAGAGATATGACTAAACATTTGGCAATCTGCCAACAGCGGGTCACAAGTTCCCGTGAGATGTCGCAGTCAAGGACCTATTTATGCAAGCCCCTGTACACACTACGCATACTAGTAGGGTCCTAATAACCAATAAATTTAACTTTAATTCGTATCACATTAAACCCAACAACCTAGTTTACGTATTCATACGCCTCAACAGCTGTGGAGTATGCATTAACTGAACACGATAACAGCCCCTAAATTTATTTCTCTCTCTCTCTCTCTCTCTCTCTCTCTCTACATATATATATATATATATATATATATATATATATATATATATATATAAAATACGTTTTCTTGTTTAATAATTTAAAACAACATAGGTTATTCAAATACAAGAATATTTATTATTTTATTAATAAATAATAATAATAATTTCATCATCAGGAATGAAAATTACAATAATGTAATTTTAACATAAACAAATATTTCGACCCTTGCGCAGGCCCATTGTTGGAAGGTGACTTGTGCGTGGCGTCAGATCATGCGATTCATGGCGATCAGATCGCCATGATGATGTTATTTATGTTAAAATTACATTATTGTAATTTTCATTCCTGATGATGTTGGTACTGTTTGCCAACGAAAAGCTTTGGATATAAAATAATAAATATTCTTGTATTTGAATAATCTATGTTGTTTTAATATATATAAATGAATGTATGTATGTATACATGTATGAACCTTGTCCATAACTAAAACACTGATCCGATCGCCATGAAACTTTGAGAAACTGTTGTGTACATTCCTGGGAAGGTTTCTGGCGATATGTCAATTTTTTCAAACATGTAATATTAAAGTGCCAAAATAGCATAAAATATTACTTTCTATCTTATCTTAAGACATTTCATTGAATTCATTGTAAATTTTGGTTGCTAGGCAACACTCAACAATCTAAAATTATTTTCTAATATATTTAAAACAATGTACAAAAAATATTGTATATTCAAGTGCACTCCAATAAATAACATTCAAGCAAGAACATTTATTGTCACAGTTTTATCGATCGACTTCTATAAGTTCTGTTATTATTATGTTATTAAAATACTAAATTAAGTTCAGCTAATGTTAACACGTCATTCACTAACTTCTAGGCGATACGAAGTTCGCCGGGTCAGCTAATCTATCAAAATCAGCCCAAATATAGATTTATCATAGCAGGCAGCAATGCTCAAAAGTACTTTACTAATGACATCTTCATAAAAGAGGTATTTCTCTCGAAGTGTTTACCGAGTAACTAAAATGTATATCATAAATAAATGAAACCTCTATACCACAAATAACTTTTTCTTTTATTTAAAACCTTATGTACATTTCGATTGCATAGCAATCATCCTCAGAGGTAATTAACAATAAAATACCTTTGTGTTTATACAATAGTACTTTATTGTAAATTACCTCTGAGGATGATCGCTATGCAATCGAAATGTACATAAGGTTTTAAATAAAAGAAAAAGTTATTTGTGGTATAGAGGTGCCATTTATTTATGTTAAACATTACGCCACAGTTGCTATATACAGTTACAAAATGTATATATAGGATGCTGAATTAAAATTAATAAATTAATTTATTGATGTTCATGACTAAAGACAGAACAAAAATAACAACAAATAGCCGAAAAACGAAATAATTGTTGGCAAAATGTTTTCTTAATGTGCAGTTAAATCATGAAACAGCCACTGTACGAGTGTCAAGCTCTTTTAGCTTATTATGATAATTTATGTAGTTTTATGGCATATGTAAACCTAGTATTTATGCCTTAGGCCAGTCTAGCAGCATAAACTCTTTGTATAGAATATCTAAATTTGCCTTTAAAACCACAGATTTTTTGCAATTTTAAATTGAGAATATTGCAAAAATGTTTTTAGTATACCCTTACACAATGATACACAGGTTCTGTCAAACTTTCCCAAGTTTTAACTTTTATAACTTGGGTTCCACAATGAATAATTCAGATATTGTCTTTTATTGATAGAAATATCCACAACTGTTTTACTATGACAAGTTAACTGTAAAAAAAGGTTTTCCAACACGCTGCAGTTGAATACATAGAAGTTTTAGATTTGAACGGCCTGAGTAGGTTTGTATAGAGACTCTCTATAAACAAGCTGCCCTTTAACCCCATAGTCGAGCGGTGGCACTAAAGATGCGTACAGCGAAATATGCGTACAAGAGGAAGCAGCAGCAATTGACGAGGATGAGTCGCAAATTTGACTATCGAATAAAGAGTACAAACCAAACTCCAGTTGTCAACCCTGGTCATCTACTCCTAAACTATTTGCTAATAACTTTCAAGGTTTTGTATTTTTCCAGTCAAAATTGATAAAAAAAGGGTTTCCACTTTGTCGTTGGTCACTTTGACTTTAACTGTTGAGGTGATTTAATCGAAAGGACTTATCAAAAGAAGCTGAAACTTCGACTCCTATGCACATGAGACTGGAGTTACTCTTAGAAGGAAAGAAAAGAAAAACAAAGTATATTAAGCCGGACGAAAGAACTGAAAAAGAATCCACAGTACAAAAATACCTAGAAACTGGAGACTAATGTCTTGTTTAAGATCTGTTACTTACATTTAAAAATTTGAATTAGATTAGGCTCAAAAATTAAGATGATAAGATCAAATAAATTGGTCAAGTTGTATTATAGATTTAAATGAAAAAAATTCCGTAAAATAAAAAAATAAATAAAATAAAAATATACAACACACAAAATTACCGAGGCTACAAGCTGACACTAAACACGCCAAAATGATAGCGTTACATATCTCTATCATTTTACCAGTAAAGCGCCTGGAAAAGTGTGATGGAAATCAGGTTTAATAGATACAGTTTTAAAGCATTTCTAGCCCCGAGAAACTAAGCTACATCTATCTTTAGCTCAGAGGTAGGCTCAATGGTTTTATAAGATCCGTGTTCGCCTAAAGGTAATTGTACGCATTTTTAGCCGGTCACATTGTTCTGGCGTCTTAGCTTACCCCCGTAATCTGTCAAAACTTTATCCTCTACGCATCTTTCGCAGTATTCCTGGTGTACGCATATTTCTGTACACATCTTTAGTGTATTCAGTCGAGCCGCAGTGGCATGACACCCAGCCGATTACAGGCTCACCAGGGCGGCCACTTTCAAGCAATTAGTCACATATTAGGCTCTGTTCCACATTAGAGCAGCATTTTTTTTATTTTATGTTAAATATCAACAATCTCGTTAAATCTACGTTAAGTCTTAATAAAAATGAGTCCAACTCGACCTAAATGCTTCATATTTGAGGGGTAAAAATAATGAAATGTATAAATAACTAGATATTTATTTAATTATTTATAAAACAAAGATATTTAAAATAATCAAGTAACTACAATTACCAATAAAGTCTTTTCATTTCATATTTTTATACTATATTTACACTCACGGCCACTTTCGCAGACGACACAGCAAACGCAGCGACAGCGAAAACCGTTCAAGAATCGACAACACGCTTACAAAGATCAAACGATTCAGTTGAGGCTTGGACCAAGAAATGGCGCATCAAACTCAACGACCAGAAGGCAGTCCATGTGAACTTTACAAACAAGAGGATCCCAAACCCTCAGAGGCTCGAAATGAATGGAAGTGTTATCCCATATCATGATTCAGCTAAATATCTCGGCATGAATCTTGATGCAAAAGCCAAATGGGTCGAGCATGTCAAAATAAAACTCACAGAACTCCAGACTCGCTACAGGCAAATGTATTGGCTACTCGGTCGAAATTCACGGGCATCAATATACAACAAGCTATTGGTATATAACCAAATCCTCAAACCGGTTTGGACGTATGGTATACAGCTTTGGGGCTGTACCAGCAAATGTCACATACAAGGGATACAACGCTTCCAGAACAAAGTACTAAGAAACATCGCCAACGCTCCTTGGTATGTGCGTAACAGTGACTTGCATTGCGATCTTGGTGTACCCATGGTCGAGGAAGTCATAAAACAGAACGCCATCAAACACGTAAATCGGCTCACTCAACACGAAAATCCTGAGGCACTGAGACTTCTCGACAACAACCACCTGACAAGACGACTCAAAAGGACAAAACCATTTGAACTCGTTGAACGACAAGAGTGACAACAATACTCTTCCTCACGCCGGTTGGCTTCCAACATCAAACAAGATACAATAGAAATCAATGGATTCTTTGTAATAAAAGCTAAAATCTAATTATCAAATGTAAATTAATGGTTGGTCAGAAATGACCAGTTTTAATAAAAAAAAAAAAAAAAAAAAAAAAAAAAAAAAAAAAAAAAAAAAAAAAAAAAAAAAAAATTTATACTTATTATTATAGTTGCGTGGTCCAAACAATTAATTAATAAAACTATGACAAGTTTATTCTGAACTTTATTATTTACAAAATATTTCTTATAAAAAAGCCTTCGACATCCTTAATTTTAGAAGTTAGGTTTCTTTCTTGAACGTAAGATTTGATATAACCGTCGCCTATGAAGCACTTAGGTCGAGTTTGGAGTCATTTTTATTAGAATTGAACGTAGATTTTAACGATATTGTTGATATTTACTTTTAATCTGAAATAAAAAAAAGCTGTATTGCGGAATGGAGACTAATAGGTGACTAATTGTTTGTTAGCGGCCGGCCCGACGAGCGGGTTGGAGTGACGGGGGTCTGAAATACGCTGCGTATCACGCTACTGCGGCTCAATACGAAAAAAAGCACTCAACCAAACTGATCACTACCCCTACCTAAGCCCAAGGTCATTGCACCAGGGATTTCCATCCCCTTTAACGACGTAGGTGTCACTGTAGCCACTGTAACCTTCGTTGTGTGAAGTCTAGGCGCGAAGTACGGCTAATTCAGTGCTGTATTTGTTTGTAGTCAGTTTGTTTCCTATAATGAACTCACTACAACTAATAAACGTAAACCGCGCCCTCTGTGACGGCTACTCTTATAACTTTAAACGCCAACATTTGGAGGGAACTATATTCTGACGATGTTCAAACCAAAGGTCACAAAAGTGTCGAGGTGACATGAAAAGTAAAAATGTCTAGATCTTGGTTACGAGTGAACATCAATGAGGCCAGAACCAGGCTATACCCAACTGGGCGCCAAGACAAGTAAATGTAGATTTTGAGGCTGCGGCAATATCGGCTCTGAAAGACGTTTCCCCGACAGTAGAAGTAAAGGGATGTTACTTCCACATGAAAAAATGTTTGTGGTGGAAAGTTCAAGTCTGGGCCTTACGCGGGATTACAAGGAAACCGAAGTAGCTCACACACTCATAAATATGTGTCGATCTCTTGCATTTCTCAAGCCCGAGGATGTAATCTATGGGTGGTTGGATATATATTACCAAAAACCCCAAAGTGAGAAGTTGGCAGAGTTTTTTTTTGATTATTTCGTTGAAAATTGAATGGAAAGTGAGGAAAACGATATAAAGCTATGGAATTGCTACAATACGGGGCATAGGACATAAGATTCTGTTGAAGGTTGGAACAACAGACCTTAATAGTATGTTTCAAAGATCTCATCCCAAGATCAAGGAACTGATCCATTGTTTAACGACTGAAGCCGAAACCTCAGCGTGCATGTTTATGAAAATTCAATTGAACATGGAAGGAAAGCGAAGATATCTTAAGTGAAAGAAAATGAATGAGGGTGCTAAAAAACGATCAAGAATCATTAAGAAACTTGTGATATAAGGCTTGTCCCCGCACTCACTCCTACCTACAGAAGCTTGATTAAAAAAACAGCCATGAAAAATCAAAAGAAATAAAAAAAACAATTTAAAACACATAAATATATTTTAAAAAATTAGCGAAGCTTTCCCAAGGCTGGATTTAAACACGCCTGAGTGTTAGAAATGTATTACTACCATTTAGCTAGTCCAAAGCCAGTTAAAGTATGAAGGAAATCAGACCCAGACATTTGATACGTTGAAACACCCGAAAGGCCAAAGCAGTGGAATACCCAGGCGCGGGTATTTTCTCTTCCGGCTGGGTGCTTATTTCGTTGGGCGCTTTTTTCGCGACACCACTCGACTATAGTCTCGTGCCTATAACAAAACATGCCAGATGTTTGGATGGTGGCGCTATCACGTGACTAGGGGCAGCGTAAGATCCTGATACCATTAGGCGGAACCGGAAGTAAGGTATTGGGTAACGGCAAACGGAAGTTGACAGAGGGAGGTTTCAAGAGTAATTTCAACGTGGTGGGAAGGTGGTAGAGGAATATAACATTTGATTCCCACCAAACTCGTTTTGTTCGGCGCGAACTGCGGTTGCAGGTGATCATCGATTTGAGAAGATCATTCAATTAGTGCGAATAACAGGTTAAAAAAAACATTTTCGGGTTGGGGATCGGGTTAGTATCAGGTATTTTAATTAATATCCTTTCACACAATAATTGTATTATTCTTTTTTCAATTCCTTCTATTAGATCACACTTTCCTGATATATATATATATATATATATATATATATATATATATATATATATATATATATATAATATATATTAAATAAATTAAAACAACCTAAAATCGAACTACAAACAACAAAAAAATGGGCCACATTCACATATACAAGGTAGAACATAAAAGGAATAACTAAAACACTAAAAAATAATAATATTAACATAGCTTACAAAAACACTGGAAACATAATCAATAAAATAAACCAACCGAAAAAATATGTCCCACACTTAATAACGGAATATAAACAATCAAAAGCCCAGACTGTAATAAAATATACATAGGCTGAACAAATAAGAAATTAAAAGACAGATATCAAGAACACCTCAATGCATACATCAAACCTGAAACTTATAACTCAAACTTAGTTACACACGCCATCAAAAACAAACACACATTCCCCACATTAGAAAACGTACACCCAATAAAAAAAGTACAAAAAGGCTTCAAAAAGACAATCTGGGAACAACTAAAAATTTATAAACATAAAAATAATATCATAAACGAAGAAATACAAATAAAATTAAAAAAACGATTATTATTCAACCTAATAGACAAAATTAACCTCAAGACAAACTTAAAAGACTCCCACAGTGCAGTGAATACGAAAATAGAAAATAACGGTACACCACACCTTGTGACAATGGAAATTCTACACAGCTCGCAGTCTACTACAGCCCCCGGTTAGTGGTGCCCGATAATGGAGATACGACCAATCTTTGAAAGTTAACTCGCATAAATACCAAGTAAGATTCTTGTTTAAGTACATATAGTGAAAGTGATATATATATATATATCTTGTACAAACATTCAATCGTTAATATAATACATTTTAATTCATCCAATCATGTTCAAATACATTTCTTTCTACCTACAGTGGATGACAATAGATGTTAATACAGTTTTTCCAAATATTTATTCATTAATTAAAATTATAAAAATGTGGTGGTTCTAGGTCAGATTCAAACTAAGTATCTTCATATTCGAAGTCTAGCTCCTTTGGCACTGAGCCCACTTCCCCATAGATAGATATTCATTTCTCAAAGATATATAGGATATTTTTTTGTTCCCGTCTGGTTGTAGTCGAAATCTCCATTGCACAACCTTAAATTGTTGCCATGGTTACCACACAGTATAAAAAAATAATGCTCTAGGACTATAAATGAATGAATAAACAACCTTTATTAACAGTACGGATAGCTTGCTTCACAAACGGACAACGCGAAAGGTAAGCGAAATGAAACTACAACACAACGCAAGCGACGAAAAAAGAAAGAGTAGAAATAGTAAACAACAAAGATAGTCTTTATCTTTATAGTCCCAATAGTCCAACATCTTACATAGAAAGAAAAAGGGAGAACTGCTAGGACATTCTCTTTTTTATTTTGCCACTTAATATTGTTTCTGACATATGTATATGAATATTTATAATAATTGTAATTATAAAAGAAAAAGAAACTAAAGTAAAATTTTTCTTTTGATTCAAGTAGAAAAAATGTTTTATTTGTTAAAATTATAGCTACCAATGTGCGTTGACTTTACAGTACATTAACTCTGTCTTTACATTTAAAAATCATTCTCCCACATATATTAGTAAGAGCTATACTCAATATAAATCTCAAGACTTGAAGTAAAAATTTGTCTCTATAAGTTCATTAGTCTTAAACTTAAATCAGGGTTAAAATAATGACAAAGTTTTGTAGCAAAACGTGACAAATCTAATAAACATATTTAGTATGTTATGCAAATTAAAGTTTTATAAATTACTGTAAAGGGAAAACTGACTTGACCGTAGGCAATGTCGTATTTTGGGAATATGAAGCTAAAGAGATTAAAAAAGTAAACTGGAAAAGCTATACGATTATGAAAGATTTTCTTTGAAAGATTACGAACTCTGTATTTGAACAAGCAAATCTAAATAGTGATACCAAATCTATGTAATAGCAAAGTAGTAAGGATTTAATGCTCCTTCAAGAAGACTAAAGAAATATTTCTATTCAGAAATGAAAAAAAATGACAAACATTGTACTAAGCAAGTAGGAAGAAGTAAAATAGGAAGATATACAAATTTATATAACATTGGAAGGGACTTGTTTACAAGAGGTGAAAAAATATTATTAAAAGAACTTGTGTGTTACATTTCTATTTGAAGAAGTGAAGCTACATAGACACTGACCAGACACCAAGTGGCAGCTTGCAGACATAATAACATGAAAAGATAAATAAATCTTCAACAAACCCTCAGGCAATTGCTTATAGTCACTGTTCCTTTCTTTAACTAACAATAGACAATTCAACCAATTAGTCAATCATTTTGTAGGTGACAGACTTATTTTGCTTCCAATTCAAAACACCAGGACAAATATAAATGACACCTGTTGCTAATTATAGGGAAATGATTGTGTACCTATAAATAGATGTAAAGTCTTTAATGACTAACTTACTTGAAATTTTTGTGTTGAAAATAATTATGGCAAGAGTTTCGTAATAGTTATTTGTCGATTTGTTCAAAATAAACACGCTTCACAGTTACACCACAACAGCACTAAATAATTCCCAACATAATTTGCATATTTCTTGTGTTTAATCATGTACATTCTTAAAATGCAATTAATATTAGGCTTTGCTCATTTACATTCATAGAGCTTTCTAAACATATGTTTAGAGCTTTTAAGACAACGTTGCTTGTTGTAATCATCTTGAATTCACTGATTAAACTATAATAAAATAATACTTAATTAAATAAAAGAATATGTAAGGGCTTACTTGCTTGAAAGTATTATTAGTTAAGTATTATTTAATTATAATTTTAAAGATACTTTTAATAAATTGGAATAACGTTTTTTAACCCCAATTTCTAATTTGAAATTATCACTTAAAATTTGATACTAAGAGAAAATTAATGTAGAGTTATATTTACCAAAAATGTATTTCTTTAAGAATTGTAAAGTTTTTCTGTGTATTTAGGAATACTTTATTCTGATTTCCTTTGTCTAAAACAAACCTTAAACAAAATTACTAAATACAATTTAAGCAATTAATTACTAATATACAATTTCTATTCTGCATCAGATTATTCAAACTGATTTAATGGTTTTAATTCTCCTCCATTCCATCTACAATGTGGTAATAACAACCAAGCTCTTCAATTATTGAGAGACAGGGATATCTTGCACCATCGGATATTATTTTAATTTCAACTCAAAGAATCGACACTAGGCAGCAGCACTTTACAGTACAGTGTGCATCAGCGATACACGTTTTTAGACAGCTCCTGCCATCTAGCGTAGTTTGCCGTAACTTCTAACAGCTAAATAAAGACAATAAATCTGCAGTTATCAACATTTCAGTAGAGGAAACCTAATTTATAAATTTTAAAAATTTAAACTAATTTAAACAAATTTACATACGAATTTATTTAATAAAATAAGAATTTAAAACAATAGAATCAATTACTTTCTTAATTTTGTTTCATCTAGTCTTTGAATTGTAAAATTTAACTTCTTGAGTTGTGTATATATAACTTCTCAATATATTTTAATAAAACTTATTTTTACAAAAGCATTTTAATTTATTCAATGCATTATACTATAAAGTGCTTTATGTTATTTTTAATCTGGTTCTAAATGAATTAAATTTTATAGTCTAATCAGTGTTTGGAGTTATTTTTGTGGGGGAAATGGATTTTAAAGTGTTATAAAATAGAAAAAATTGTTGAAGTAACACCGAAGAAATTGTATTGGATTTGTAAACTAAAAATTTTCCTCCTAGTTTAATAATTCTGTTGAAAACATTTCTTTTTAGTTATAATAAAGCATGTGACCAATGTAATAATATTGATTTTACGTTGAAGAAATGGTTTGTAAGTAGTAGTTATATGAAATACCAAATACAAAGATTAGTTGATATCTAACAATTTCAATAATTTATGTTTATGGCTAAATTCATCTCCATGTATATATTTACATTGTCTATATCTGTATGATTGTAATCTAACAGACAAACAAGATCTTAGAGAGTCTTGGAGATAATTGGATCTGCAAAGAACTTTGGATGAACTGTCTCAAACACAAACGATCTTATCGCTCCAAATAGGTTTTACAAATGCTAATAAGACTACAAGAAGTGTAAAATTTTATAAAGTTGTAAATTTTAAAACAGCATGTAAGAATGTCTCAGTTATAAATTGTTGAACTAGATGATCCTTATAAGCAACATTCGAGCTAGCTTGTGAGTGAAGGTTATAAACAATTATAGAAACTCTATTATCACACACGTTTCAATGAGAATATGTCATCATCTTCAGTGATGCTTCACAAAAACAGTGAAACTTAATTGAAAAAACCGAACATGGCCTATAATAATTCAACAGTTTTTTCTGTTAAATGGTTAAATATTATAGGTTATGTTTAGTTTTTTCAATTAAGTTTCACTGTTTTTGTGAAGCATCACTGAAGATGTTGACATATTGCCATTGAAACACTTCTGATAATAAAGTTTCTATAACTGTGAGTCGTGGTTTATTTATTCTTTTGTTAACTAGATGTTTCTTATTACACTTTTGGTATCAACTTGGCAAGCAAACTACTACTTACTGATAGGTCAGTGCATATACTGGTTTTTTGCCAATTTGATGCTAAATGTGTAATTATAAGAAAAACCTCAAGATTTACAACACAAAAGCTGCAAGTTTTATAAATTTCTAATTAATATTTTTACATAATGTCTGTTAATAACTATTAATTTTTTATATAAGCTAATGACAAATCACAGACAATTTTGGTATAGTTGTCATGTTAAAGTAAATTCTATAATTTATTTGAGTGTACTAAACACACTTGAATATATATTATTACGTTATACTTGCCTATAGTAGCACTTAGTTTTTTGATTATTGAGGACGGCAGTTTTGGGAGATGTGTCTCATTGTCTACTCATACCTTAACTTACTATAGACACATCTCCTGAAATGGCCGTCTTCAAAAACCATAAAAGTAAGTGTTACTATAGCCAAGTGTAACATAGTAATAAATGTTCAAGTTTTATAGTAAAAAACTAGCAGCTCAAGTGAAGATGGAATACAATAATATTATTTTAGTGGATTTTAAAATCAATTTGAAAACAAACTCAGATCTTCTCATGTTGTCTGTTCGAATCATGTTCAAACACAGGTTTACTTGTGGTAGTGTGGTACTGTTTGTCTTTACATAATATTCTATAATACCAATATCTATCTACCTTGTATTTATTCCTTCTGGCTTATAAGTTTATAATTTTTACGTAAGTATATTAACATTTGTTGATTCCATCTTCGCGTGAGCTACTACTAATCACTAAACACTTTTAAATGTTTTAAAAACTTGCCTATAGTAGCACTTACTTTGCTTGTTGAGGACGGCCGTTTCGGGAGATGTGTCCCTTTGTCAACTCAGACCGTAACTGATCTCAAGGTTTACATAGGTTAGGGCGTTAGAGTGGGGGTGGGATATTATTAATACACACAAAATACACCCACACTACCATAATATCCCTCCCCCACCCTAACCTAAATAAACCACGAGATCAGTTACGGTCTGAGTTGACAATGGGACACATCTCCCGAAACAGCCGTCCTCAACAAGCAAAGTAAGTGCTACAATAGGCAAGTTTTTAAAACATTTAAAAGTGTTTAGTGAGTATATTAGTGGTTTTATTTTACTTAAGATTATAGTTTTTAGAGTTTAGTTTGATTTGGATAGTATTTATTTTAGTGAAACATTTGTGTATAAAAAGTATTAAACACTTGTAAATATTTAAAAGTGTTTAGTGAAAATAAGTAGCTCACGTGAAGATGGAATCAACAAATATGTATAAAAAGTGTAATAGTTGAGGGAAAAGGTATGTTGTATGTTATTTATGCTGATTTTTGTTGAGTATTCAATTCAATGTGTTAGTGGAAGAGTTAGCTGCTTTTAGTTTTATGAAAATATTTATAATCATGTCTCTAAAAATATATGCAGTCGGCTTTATGAGGATTGTTGATTTTATGACAAAGACTATATAGGTTACTACTGGTCACAGTCGAGGTCTGCGAGTCATAAGTTTTCCTTTTTATGAATCTAAAACCTGCCATTAGTTATTTCTAAGCATTCATCCTTTGTAAAAGGGTTTAAATCCTCATCTTCAATTAGATATAAACTATAATTAAATGATACTTAATTAAGAGAATACATAGGGTTTACTTGCTGACACGTTTTGAAACAATCATTCCTTTTACGAACCAAAGCCTTAACTCCTTTTACTTAGTAGAAGCTTTGCTTCATAAAAGGAACGATTGTTTCAAAATGCATTATCAAGTAAGCCCTATGTATTCACTTAGTTAAGTATCATTTAGTTATAGTATAATCAGTGAATTTAAGATGATTACAAGCAACTTTATATATAAATGTTGTTGCGCTGGTATGACATTAATTTATTTAGGTGTAATGCCTTCAAGTGGTATTACATAAATTATAGAAATAGAAAAGGCAAGCGTAACTATCAAAATATTGAAGTTTCTTGATGTAATCATCTTGAATTCATTGATTAAACTGATTTTACACTACTTAACTAAGTGAATACATAATTGTTTACTTGCTGACGCATTTCAAAACGATCGTTCCTTTTACGAAACTAACCCTCCAGTAGTACTCCATCATAGAACGATTGTTTTGAAACGCGTCAGCAAGTAAGCAATTACGTATTCACTTAGTAAAGTAGTGTAAAATTAATTAGTATAAAAGTATGTACAAATGATTTAGTTTAGAATAGGAACGTTGTTGAGTGTGGGTAATTTTTAAATTCTTATTCAACAAGTTTAACTTGAGCGAAGGCATATTATTTAACTCTAACCTTATTCTCCATGATCTTGTAAATTTTGTGGTTCATAAAGTGTCTAATAAAACTATTTTTACTAAATACAACAATAAAAAAATAAAGCAACAGTATTTCTGTGCTCTTCACTACTATTTTGTTCTCTCAAATTTGTCATTATGTTTTGAGACGTAATTTTATCCTAGTTAAATGCATTGAAACCTAGATATAAAGTTTAATATATGGTGTGTATAAAACTGGTTCTCCAGCGCACTTTACATACATAATCACTCTAGCATTTCATAGCAGATTTAATAATTCCACTTTGTATCCATGCATGGATAGATTTGCTATATGGTTTGTCACATAGAAGAGGATTTAGGCTCTTTTGTAAATCCTATGATTGAAGCAAATTTCATTTAAGCTTACTATTTTTATTTACATGATGAAAACTGTATTTCAAACAAGAGATTATTTATCATTGTTAATGTGAGATATTTGTTACATAATTATAATAATAGTTTATATTATAGATTAAAAATAATAGCAGAACTTTTGTTATATATTTGACGAAATTATTTAATTCTGCTCCGGATGTGATCAATTGTTTACATTGTTTCTTTATAATTAATTAATTCTGCTCCGGATGTGATCAATTGCTTACATTGTTTCTTTATAATTAATTAATTCTGCTCCGGATGTGATCAATTGCTTACATTGTTTCTTTATAATTAATTATTTCTGCTCCGGATGTGATCAATTGTTTACATTGTTTCTTTGTAATTATTTAATTCTGCTCCGGATGTGATCAATTGCTTACATTGTTTCTTTATAATTATTTAATTCTGCTCCGGATGTGATCAATTGCTTACATTGTTTCTTTATAATTAATTAATTCTGCTCCAGATGTGATCAATTGCTTACATTGTTTCTTTATAATTAATTATTTCTGCTCCGGATGTGATCAATTGTTTACATTGTTTCTTTATAATTATTTAATTCTGCTCCGGATGTGATCAATTGTTTACATTGTTTCTTTATAATTATTTAATTCTGCTCCGGATGTGATCAATTGCTTACATTGTTTCTTTATAATTAATTAATTCTGCTCCGGATGTGATCAATTGTTTACATTGTTTCTTTATAATTATTTAATTCTGCTCCGGATGTGATCAATTGTTTACATTGTTTCTTTATAATTATTTAAATCTGCTCCGGATGTGATCAATTGTTTACATTGTTTCTTTATAATTATTTAATTCTGCTCCGGATGTGATCAATTGTTTACATTGTTTCTTTATAATTAATTAATTCTGCTCCGGATGTGATCAATTGTTTACATTGTTTCTTTATAAATATTTAATTCTGCTCCGGATGTGATCAATTGCTTACATTGTTTCTTTATAATTAATTAATTCTGCTCCGGATGTGATCAATTGTTTACATTGTTTCTTTATAATTATTTAATTCTGCTCCGGATGTGATCAATTGTTTACATTGTTTCTTTATAATTAATTAATTCTGCTCCGGATGTGATCAATTGCTTACATGGTTTCTTTATAATTATTTAATTCTGCTCCGGATGTGATCAATTGCTTACATGGTTTCTTTATAATTAATTAATTCTGCTCCGGATGTGATCAATTGCTTACATGGTTTCTTTATAATTATTTAATTCTGCTCCAGATGTGATCAATTGCTTACATGGTTTCTTTATAATTAATTAATTCTGCTCCGGATGTGATCAATTGCTTACATGGTTTCTTTATAATTAATTAATTCTGCTCCGGATGTGATCAATTGCTTACATGGTTTCTTTATAATTAATTAATTCTGCTCCGGATGTGATCAATTGCTTACATGGTTTCTTTATAATTAATTAATTCTGCTCCGGATGTGATCAATTGCTTACATGGTTTCTTTATAATTATTTAATTCTGCTCCGGATGTGATCAATTGCTTACATGGTTTCTTTATAATTAATTAATTCTGCTCCGGATGTGATCAATTGCTTACATGGTTTCTTTATAATTAATTAATTCTGCTCCGGATGTGATCAATTGCTTACATGGTTTCTTTATAATTAATTAATTCTAATCTATCTGTCAAATATGTTATTTATAATGTAATTGGGAATATCTTACTATTTGATACGTAAATAAAATTACAAATAAATAAATTAATTTTAGCAATGTACTAAATTCTGATGTTGACTAAATAATTATTTATTTGTGTTGAATAAGATCAATCATAAGATATTTATGTTTGGTTCATGGATACTTTTGTACGGAGGAGTTACAAAAAAATATTATCATGGGTGGAATTAAAAATAATTATAATAAAAAGTTTATATTTTCATGTAAGAAATTACCTGCTACATATAATAAGTGTTCGAATTAAAAAACCAACCTTTCATATTTTACATTAGATAAAATTATTTGTTAGAATTGCAAAAGGAATAATTAGTATAGATATGCAACATGGAAAAATAACTTTAAAAATACTGTCAGTGAAAGGTAAATATTTCATGCTGATTAAATTATTTCATAATGTAAGGATAAATCTAATTTTTAATTTATAGAGATGAGCATATTAGCAAAATGTGTAGTTTTCATTAAAAACTAAATAACAGCTGATGCTGAATGGTTTAAATTTAGATTGTTGCAATACAGACTCTATTGCGTGGTAGATGCTGACCTCTAGCAGCCAACTTGAAAACTACGTTCTACATCAGTTGCAAGTGTAAGACTCTACTGACCTGTGGCACTGATCGAAAAAACCATAAAAATTAGAATTATTAAAACATAACACGTGATTTTAAAGGTTTTTTGTATTTAAAGTGTTTCAAATTAACAATGGGATAGTATGCAATAAATATTTGAACTTAAAAGCTTATAAGTCGGCGTAAACATATAGGTGCAAAACAATCTTCTCGCGCGGACAATTGTTTTCTATGTTTCAGCAAATATAAGCGACGTACGTAACTACATCGAGGGGAGAGGACGGGTGCTTATAGGTCTTTGGTTAACCCATAGAATAAGTAATCCAGGCTTCGATCCTTTCAAGTCTAGTTACACTATAGCGTACAGTCGGGTCCTCTCCCCAATTTTTTTTTACTTTAATAATATTAATAATTATGAGTGTTTACTTCTGAGAGATAATACCCTATTAATTTCGATAGGCCACATAGAATTACGAAATGAATATTATTGTTAACAATAAAATATAAAATTGGACATTTCGTTATTTTGACGACTATTTTCACGCACGTCTCAAACGTTTACATTCTTAACTTTAGTATTACAAAACAACTGAAAAAAAATAGTATATATTTATGTTTTAGGTAAGTGACAAGCTTCGCCTTAAATGAGGTTACTTTTACGAACAAAAAAGTTCACTAATAAGTACACAAAAACCTCTTAACAACAAACTTTCTTTATTTTACCCTAGGGTAAAAGGTAAAATAACGAAAGCTTGTGGTTAAGAGGTTTTTGTGTATTTATTATTAAATTCAACCACAGTATATTCCTAATAAATAGAAATAACTTGGTTGAAATTACTTGGTTGAAATGGGTCTGAGTGATTCTTTAAAGAAACTATTACATAAATATTTTTATAAAATATTAGTACAAAAAGTCTATTCAATTTCATGACAATTCAATCACAGATAAAAAAAAGTTATTTTTCTGTGTGTAGAAACGTATTGATTGATCTGTCCTCTCTAATTGTGCACTGATTATGAATGTAAGACATAATCCCGAGCAGAACGCTCAGCCTGTAAGGATCTGTTTAGAATTCCACGGCGGGGATCCCCTTACGTTGCAAGACCTGCCGTCAGCTGAACCCATATCACTACTTAGATGGGATCACGTACGATAAACATCAAACACGCAAGCCTCGCGTAGACTTGTATCGTGGAGAGAAAGAAATGTCTTTATTTTGCTCAGGGGAAAGCCTACGTCTTTCCTGTACTGGCATTAAAATACGAACTAATAATTCTTCTAAATTAAAAAAGGTGGGATACGCGATAAATGTGACGAGAAGGGAAATTTTAACGCAGATAAAAGAAAAATTGCTCAATATGCAATACGAGTATATCTCAACAGTAAGTACGAGATATGGATTTTCCTTAGAAACATTCAAACATTTACTAATACATGCATTTATAATTATTTATGTACTTGACATTAAGTCCCTAGAGTCGCCCGTAGGTACTCATACTTCGGCTGAGTTGACCTGGAGCTGAACAATAAACAAAAAGTATTTGGTAACACCGCGGTTCGAACCCAAGAACTGTAGGTATGTAGTGAAGTCTTTTACCTATTTAACCGCCTATAATTTAATTTGAAATCCCAAGGGTAAAAAAATTCTCAGAGCTCATTATTCACTGTTTTACCGTTTTACTTAATTATACGTTTATTAAGAAATATGCTTATAAGTACATGCTTGGATACAGGAGTTGTTATTGTACTAGACATATACAAACCTTGATCTATTTTAATCTCACATCTAATACATCACAATTAAAATAACACGTTTGAAATCTGTTTGTTCTCAATGTCAATTTTTCAAATTCCTTCTATTAGCTCACACATAAAATACGTTTTTATTAATCCAATAGTATTCAAAAACATTTTTTATAATCTATAATGGAGGACAATTGATGTTAATACAGTATTTTAAAATGTTTATCCAATAATTAAATTATAAAATTTGTGGTGCCCATCGGGATTCGAACTGAGAATATTCATGTTCAAAGGGGAGCGTGTTTTGGTAAAGCGCCAACCTTCCTCGGGTAACTAAGATAGAATTTTTTTTCGTAGGAATTAACTTAATTTTTATTTTATATTATTTATTAAATTATCAAATAACACTAAATCTTGGCGTGAAGTTACAATGAACCTTCTATTAGTATTATAGAATGTCTCAATAAATGAATGATGGCGTATAGTCATTTAGCTTCTGTGTACGGTTCTGTGATGATACGACACTGTGCGTGACTATCTTATGTTTAATAATATTACAAAGTAAGATATTATCAATATAAATATTCTAGAGACTTAGAACGATTCTCCAAGACTCAGAAGGGAGGGTCCATCCACCCTCTTTCTACCCCCTCCACTTATACGAAAGGAAACGGCCATTGTGCTTGTGGGTTACACTATAAAAACATTTCGTGAAGGTCTGGCGGCCATTACTATTAGAGAACTCGCATCCTGCTCAACCGGAAACGCAGCAGGTAGTTTCTCTACTGACCGGATACGGGTTTTCCCGGACACACCATGTCGATGGATACCTGCGTACGCGTTTGAGGTATAAGAACCTATAAGGCCGAGAACCGTCTGGATGGAGGCGGAAGAGAATCCAGACTTTCTTCCTTCAACAACTGTGTAATAAACCTACAGGGCGCTGGACGGGGGGGGGGGGGAGGGGCTGGACGTGAAGGCATTGCATACTAAAAAATTAGGCAGCTAATAGATTCAAGTTTTAACCTTGTTTAACCTGTTACTACTTATAAAAAAACTAAGCAACGGTACTCAATGTATAAAGAAAATAAACACATTCATCTAATTACTCGTACTTTTTATTAAAAAACAATAATACTTGAATATTCTTAGAAAACACATTTTGTGTGTATAAATATTTTAGTCCAAAGACATTTGCTACAATTTAGCAATTTTTAAAATAATTTTCTCGAAAAAATCCACTGATCTATGTTTAACGCTTGGATATTTATTTTGTTTTTTAAATTTGTGGTATAAGCTAGGGACCCCCCTTTCCCCCGGGTATGGTCACCCATGTGAAGTAGCGTTGCCCATCGACATCACATCAGTAATGTAATGTATAATTAAAGATTAATGTACTTTATACAATCCTCTCCTAATTTACAAGTAAACCTAGGAACTTTTAAACTTTTAAGCAACACCTAAGCTTTTAAATACCCTCTTGTTTCGAAATAATAGGATTGTAACTAGTGTCGGGAGGTGGTTACAATTCCCTTGTGCCCCCTGGATCCGCCAGTGCTAGAAGGCATTGTTCGGGCAAGGATGTGAAGCGAAAGGATATTGGCGATTCTAAAACTTAATAACGGACAGGTTTACTAATAAGGAACCTTGTAAACAGGGGCGTAGCCAGGGCGATGTTTTTGGAGCGCACAACCTCTTCAAGGGGATGGAATTTTGGAAGGGGGGGGAATTTTGAACAACTTTATCTGCATTCTTTATACTATTTTGGCACTAGAAATTACAAAATGGTTTGGTCGTCGAGAAGCTGTTTTGCTAAAACTGTAGAGTTGTTTTATAGATTATTATTTTTTTGCTAAAATTCATTGGTTTGGGGGGCACGTGGCCCCCTGCCTACGCTCCTGCGTGTAACCAAGGCACTTATCGCTCACCACCAAACCTCTACAATCGGGCGGAGCACAGGTCTGATCGCTTATCTATTATCCCAAAAGCTCGGAGTGGTTTAAATTTCGTAAATATAAACAAGCAAAATGTGCTAATAGGGGTCATGAAATTATGGGCTTTGAACTGTGTTATTTTTGTAATTAAATATCATATCACTGAAATAAATTTTAATGGTTTTTTGCTAGATAATAATTATTAAAACTAGTTTAAGTCATTTATTTATAAAATTAAAATGTAAAAGTTAAAAAATTATTATAAATTTTTAAATTGACCTTGAGCAATTTATATTAATTGATTATAAGGAATAATCAATTATAATTCACTTATTTATAAATTTAACTTTACAAAAGCATTACTTGCTTGGTTTATTCCAAGTTAAATTGGCTAAACTAGTTATTATTAAAGAAAGCAGCAATTTGCGTAACTTACAATTACATATTGTTACTGTTATAAATATACACTATAACTATTAGTAAAACAATGTTTATGAATATAACATTATCCATTATAAATAAAAGAATAAATTTGCTACGACTCACAATTATAAAAACTTGATTATAATACGCGTTTCAATGACAATGTCATCATCTTCAATTAACCAGACAATTATACCAGACCCCTATACTATCAATTGTTTGGAATAATCTACTATGGTTTAATAATCTATCTACATATAAAAAATGAATATATGTATGTATGTACCTTATGCATTACTAAACCACTGATCCGATCGCTATGAAACTTAAAGAAATTCTTGAGTACATTCCTGGAAAGGTTTCTGGCGACATATTTTCAACATGTAATTTTCAAGTGGCAAAATAGCTTAGAATATCACTTTCTATCTTATCTAAGGACATTTAATTCATTGCAAATGTTGGTTGCTAGGCAACAATCAACAATCTAAAATTATTTTCCAACACATTTCAAACAATAAATAAAAAAATATTGTACATCCAAGTGCACTTCAATAAATAACTTTCAATCAAGAACTATTATTGCCACACTTTCCTCGAGCGACTTCAATAAGTTCAGCTATTATTATGCTAATAAAATACTAAATTAGGTTTAGCTAATGTTGACACGCTGTGATATTATTATATCACAATATTATTATAAATAAATTCACTGATGTTCATGACTAAAGACAGAACAAAAATAACAACAAATAACCGAAAAACGAAATAATTGTTGGCAAAATGTTTTCTTAATGTGCAGTTAAATCATGAAACAGCCACTATACGAGTGTCAAGCTCTTTTAGCTTTTTATGATAATTTATGGAGTTTTATGGCATATGTAAATCTAGTATTTATGCCTTAGGCCAGTCTAGCAGCATAAACTCTTTGTATAGAAGATACGAGGGCCATTCATTGACTTTTAGAAGATACGAAGTTCGGCTCCTGTAAATAATACACAAAACCTCTAACCACAAATATGTTTAATCTATCCTTAAGGTTAGAATAAAGTGTTTGTCCTTAGAGGTTTTGTTTTATTCACCCCATATTATCGCCTATGATGGATTGGAAAGGATTGTAAATGACTAGAGCAGGGTGTATACTACCCCCCGGTGTGGGGTAAGGTGATTACCATGACTACACGGGGTAGTTTAGCATATCACAAGCAGACATGTTCTCAATCTGTGTGTTAAAGATATATCCACACGCTACACCCTCTTTGAAGATAAGATTCAATTAAGTTAGCACATAATATGAAAACAGGAGCCGACAATACATGCAATCAAGTATACAGGGCTCTTGAAACAGACTTGCCTTAAGCCAAAGTCTTAGAGACGTTCCCCCCCCTCAACCCTGAGCTACTATAATGCCAGTGTTGCTTACTTACATTATTTTTTTGCTAAAACAAAACTCAAAACTGCAAATCATACAAATATCAACATATTATTTTGTTGTAAAAGCATAAAGTACGTTAATAAGTTTTTAATTTATTGGTGAGTACGGGCGTACTCAGAGCAATGATTTGGGGGCACTACCTGGTGGGCCAGGGGGTGGATTCTCCCTGGGGAAATTTTGAACATTTATATCAATAGAAATCATATTTTATAGTATCTCGGCACTAGATATTACACAATTGTTGGGTTGTCGGGAGGCTGTTTTGCTAGAAACCTAGCGCTGTCTTACATGTTACTATTTGTTGCATATAAAAACATTTTTAACATATTTTTTATATGTTAATAATTGGTTTGGAGGAAGCACGTGCCCCCTCTGGTTACGCCAATGGGTGAGAGTAAAAATGTAACCCATAAAAATACCATTCTATTTCAGTTAAAACATAGCAACCTGGTGTTTACATTTAGCGTGACATTTTACTTTCAATTTTACTCCTATATTTCTGGACATAAAGAAATGAGCAATTCATTAAATTAAAGTCACTGAAAATATATCAGCATATTTTAAATTTTCCATCTAGCTTGACATTTTACTTTCAATTTTACTCCTATATTTCTGGACATAAAGAAATGAGCAATTCATTAAATTAAAGTCACTGAAAATATATCAGCATATTTTAAATTTTCCATCTAGCTTGACATTTTACTTTCAATTTTACTCCTATATTTCTGGACATAAGAAATGAGCAATTCATTAAATTAATTTCACTGAAAATATATCAGAATCTTTTAAATTTTCCATCTAGCTTGACATTTTACTTTCAATTTTACTCCTATATTTCTGGACATAAAGAAATGAGCAATTCATTAAATTAAAGTCACTGAAAATATATCAGCATATTTTAAATTTTCCATCTAGCTTGACATTTTACTTTCAATTTTACTCCTATATTTCTGGACCTAAAGAAATGAGCAATTCATTAAATTAAAGTCACTGAAAATATATCAGCATATTTTAAATTTTCCATCTAGCTTGACATTTTACTTTCAATTTTACTCCTATATTTCTGGACATAAGAAATGAGCAATTCATTAAATTAATTTCACTGAAAATATATCAGAATCTTTTAAATTTTCCATCTAGCTTGACATTTTACTTTCAATTTTACTCCTATATTTCTGGACATAAGAAATGAGCAATTCATTAAATTAATTTCACTGAAAATATATCAGAATCTTTTAAATTTTCCATCTAGCTTGACATTTTACTTTCAATTTTACTCCTATATTTCTGGACATAAAGAAATGAGCAATTCATTAAATTAATTTCACTGAAAATATATCAGAATCTTTTAAATTTTCCATCTAGCTTGACATTTTACTTTCAATTTTACTCCTATATTTCTGGACATAAAGAAATGAGCAATTCATTAAATTAATTTCACTGAAAATATATCAGAATCTTTTAAATTTTCCATCTAGCTTGACATTTTACTTTCAATTTTACTCCTATATTTCTGGACATAAAGAAATGAGCAATTCATTAAATTAATTTCACTGAAAATATATCAGAATCTTTTAAATTTTCCATCTAGCTTGACATTTTACTTTCAATTTTACTCCTATATTTCTGGACATAAGGAAATGAACAATTCATTAAATTAAAGTCACTGAAAATATATCAGCATATTTTAAATTTTCCATCTAGCTTGACATTTTACTTTCAATTTTACTCCTATATTTCTGGACATAAGAAATGAGCAATTCATTAAATTAAAGTCACTGAAAATATATCAGCATATTTTAAATTTTCCATCTAGCTTGACATTTTACTCTCAATTTTACTCCTATATTTCTGGACATATAGAAATGAGCAATTCATTAAATTAAAGTCACTGAAAATATATCAGAATCTTTTAAATTTTCCATCTAGCTTGACATTTTACTCTCAATTTTACTTCTATATTTCTGGACATAAAGAAATGAGCAATTCATTAAATTAAAGTCACTGAAAATATATCAGCATATTTTAAATTTTCTATGAACCTCCTTTCAATACGAAACCAGTGGGAACAATTTTCGAAAGTTTAATTTTTATTCTGCAATAAATATATGTATAGAAATAAGAAATTTTATCAAGATGATAGGTTTATTATTACAGGCAGATGAAGATGTGCTGCACAAATGAAACAAGTGTTTATGTGTTGCATTATTTGCTTCTAAACATTAAAATACATACTGAAAGTACCTAATGGTCTTACAGAATTTTGAAAAACTGCTTGCATCTGTTAATAATGATAAAATTAAGAAAACCCAAAGCCAATATTCAATCAAAAACTTTTATTAAAATACTCAGCTGATACCCAGCTGTAAAATAGTCTGCTTTACTATTTTTACAAGTTAGATTTTATAAGGTAACCATATCATTGATGTTTTCATAGCACAGTGTATAATATATTTAGAAAAAAAGAAATTAAAAAGTGACAAAGTAGTAAAAACTAGGTGGTAGAAGAAACATTGTAAAGAATTTGTTATTAACTAAGGAAATGAAATTAGATTTTATTGTTTGGCTTAAGCTACATCTCATTACCATTTAGAAAACGATTTGAACAAGTAACCTGTTGCTAGCAACCTTGTTAAAAATTAGGCTTTCAAATTGCAAAGGTGTTTCTTAATAAATAATGACAGGTTTCCAAAGACTATCAGGTGTTTTTTTGGAAGATTTAAACAGGCAAAAAGTGTTTAGAAGATTTAAGAAAATGCAACAAATTTTTATAGAATAACCACTAGAGTAGACTAGAAGACTATTATAATATTAATCAATAAATATTAGAAGACATCATTATTAAATTATTATGTCTGTCAAGTCTTGGTAAAAAACTAAACTTTTTAAAAAATTAAAGGTGCAGTTTGGTGTGGTAAATGAAACAGTGTAATTTATTTTTTACACTTCAATCTTTGATTTAAGAGGGTTGTTGTACAGGAACAACATTTCTGTGTAAAATATTCTATGGGATATAAAAATAGCCTCAAAGTAGGTGGACTCTGGTCATTAACAGCATAATTTAATTTGTATAGGTTAGTATAGGCCTATTTATAACAAAAGTACTGTG
>JBAIZL010000010.1:16608013-16640513 GCA_036971475.1 Prosapia bicincta
AGCAAAGTGTAAAAGCGTGTGCGTAATAAATGCAACAAATAAATAAATAATCAAAATTTATTAATGTACTAACTGGGTGTGGTAATTTGTGTGGTGGGGTAGGTTTTGTATTTCATGATTTTAACTATATATATGCATACTAGGGGCTTGTAGGGGCAAATGCTGCTATTCATATTGAAATAAAATTTTAAACTTTTGTATAGTAATTTTATTTTTTAATGGAAATTAATTTAATATAATTCAAATTTTTCATAACAACTACATTTTTGTAAATGCGTTTTCAATTTGATTTTTGTTGCCAATCGTATTATCAATATGCACCTTTAACCCATCTCGAGATTTTACTCGACTTATTGCAACCTAAAGTTAAGCATGTGTAAACACAGGTTTGGTCGATTGAAGCCTTGCTTGTAGTTATAGAAAATGTAAGTCTTAAAGGAAATTGCTTTCTTTTTCGTTTGAAATGGCACGTTAGGATCCGTTGATATTAGTTTAATTATTGGTACAAATATGATGTTTCCTTTCCCATAACGAGTAATTATTTCTAATTTAATACAATCGTCAAACATATCTAGTACGATAAGACGTAAAACCTGATCCAAAGTTCATGTATCAAATTAGTCTTTAATACTGGTAAAATATTTGTACTCAGCTGTCTTTAATATAATATTTGTACAGTTGTTTCTCAGCTGAAATATTTAAAAATCATACTCAGCTGTTTTTCATTGCAATGTATTTCTTATGGAGATTTTTGGTAACTTTAAGTGTTCCTCAAAACCTTAAAAACGTGGTAAATTGAGACAAATGTACATTTTCCCCCGCTCCTTCGTGTCAATACCTTTAATTTGAGCCATCTCCCAGCTCTGTACGACCTTCCAAGCTCCCACAATGTTTCAAAATTCGGCCTACGTCATTATACAGTATATATATATACATAACTGGGATCGATTTCAACTGTCGCCAGCTGTCTGCCCAAAATTTCCAATGATTCTGTCATATGTTCCTCTTGAAATCATTACTTTGTCGATGTCATCACGCTAATTTCTTCGTGGCCGTCCTTTCTTTTTTTTCAGGAAGACTCCACTCAAGTACCTTTTTGGAGCACCTGTCTTCTGCCATCCTCTTTACGAGTTCAAACCATGTCAGAACATCCCTCTGGTTTGCTAACTTGAGGGCAATTGGTCTTTTATTAACCCTCGTGGCTTTACCGCAGGACGGGCCCACAAATTGTGCGAAAAACTGTTAGACGAAACAGAGAACCCGAAACAACTATGTACATGGTTGAGTGATTAAACTCTGTGACACCTGTTTGTGGCCAATCTTCACGACCCCGAACTAAAGCTCCAACCCCATTTGTTAACATTTACTGACGGGAACTCCCTGACGCAAAGATAAAACCCTTCCGACACGTCAGCGCCTTCATTGTTCCGAATAGACTATCTGTCAAAGCTTTGAATCTTTCTAAAGACAAACGAATGCGCGTAATATTTCTCATCACAAGCAAGAGCTGTTGCAATTATACTAAGCCAGGACTAAATGCGGGGCTATAAATAAAACTGTATTTCCTTTTCACTTTGCCTTAGTGAGATCTCTAGAGCAGTCCCTATTGAATTGTCTAAAGGGCAAAGTTCAGCCCTTCGCTGATCCAGGCTACACAAGCTGTTACTACAATGCGTTTGTAAGGCTTGGCGCGCGCGCGCGCGTGTGTGTTCCTCAAATGTTATAAACGTTGTAAATTGAGACAAATGTATATTTCTCCCGCTCCTTTGTGTCAATACCTTTAGTTTGAGCATTTTCCCAGCTTTGTACGAGCTTCCAACCTCCACAATTTTTCTCTCAAACTTCGGCTTACGAAACTATATATATATATATATATATGCATTGTTGCCAAATGTAACCACTTTTATTGGATTTCGTAATTTTAATATCCTGATGTGAGGGAGTTTATCTTAACACTTGCATCGTTTATATCTGTGAAGAGATTATTCTTATAATTTTTATTATGTTGGTATCTTTAATAACTACCAACCTTCTGACGCAATAACATCAAGGTACGAAGTTATAACTGACAAATCCTACATTATTAGACCAAACAAATTAACAACTTCTATCTGGAAATGTTTTGATATTAACAAATAATTTAGTGCTTCGTAATTAAGTAGAAAAGTACCTTCTTATCGTTGGGCAATTTATGATGCCTGACTTGGGTCATTATTTTGTTTTCTTTGGACTTGTCCAATTCAAATTGTTTGGGCAAGACACGTTTCGAGCCTAAAGTTTAAACCCTATTTAGAGTGAAACCCCAGGTGGCAAGACTTGGTTTAAGTGTTTTTGTCCTCTTGGACCCCTCGGAGAAAGTTAGAAATGAATTTTACTTTCTTTCAACTTATCTTTGCAAATGTTTTTAGCTAGAGGCATAGCTCAAGTTCTTCCAGGTTAGTCTTGCCACCTGCTGGAACCATTTCCTAAAAACGTGACCCAGTCTATCCTGGAATAAGGAAAGATTTCTGTTTTTTGTTTATGTTTCTTGTACGTCTGGAAGGCTACACAGACTTAGTAAATGTTTGGTTAACAAATTTGAAGTTACTAAAAATTTGGGAGATTTGTTATAAATTTGTTTACATATTTTCTGCCAGAAGGTGTAACTTTATTACCATACAACTTTAGTATTTTTCAAATAGTTTATATACTGAAATTCCTAATATACTCATCTTCATTTCTGTTAAGAATATTTCTATATATTTGAGTACATCTGTCTGCCTTTTATTAACCTTACAATTATTTCCTTTGTTGACTCGTTTCGGATTGGCTCAATATTCAAAACGTAAATCGTATTCTGAAAATAGAGTGATTCCGAAACGCGTCAACAGAGGAAAATTTTGTAAACTTAGAGAAGGTAGGAAATGTACTCAAATATATACAGTTTATATGTTGATAAAGAATTTCCTTTTGCTGGTCAATGCGTTCATTTCTGAGAAATATTTTAAATAGTGTTCCATGGATATGAAGTCAAACTTTTATTTTTTTAAAGTTTCATTTGAAGTAGATATACTTTAGATTATTTTGCTTCCATGACTAATAAGTAGTTTTGTAAAGTAGTTTTTCTTTAATGACTTCTACATCGATTTGGTTTTTGTAAAAAATATGACCATTATTTTACAAAGTACGTTTACAGAATTGACGGCTTTACAATGGTCTTCATGCATTATTCTTTGTAGTGAGGTATGAGCAATGCTTCAGACACAGCTAAATGTTGAACTGTTTCATTCGATTCCTTCTATTAGCTCACACTCTTGTAATATATATCTTGTACAAATTCCTTCTATTAGCTCACACTCTTGTAATATATATCTTGTACAAATTCCTTCTATTAGCTCACACTCTTGTAATATATATCTTGTACAAATTCCTTCTATTAGCTCACACTCTTGTAATATATATCTTGTACAAATTCCTTCTATTAGCTCACACTCTTGTAATATATATCTTGTACAAATTCCTTCTATTAGCTCAAACTCTTGTAATATATATCTTGTACAAATTCCTTCTATTAGCTCAAACTCTTGTAATATATATCTTGTACAAATTCCTTCTATTAGCTCACACTCTTGTAATATATATCTTGTACAAATTCCTTCTATTAGCTCACACTCTTGTAATATATATCTTGTACAAATTCCTTCTATTAGCTCACACTCTTGTAATATATATCTTGTACAAATTCCTTCTATTAGCTCACATTCTTGTAATATATATCTTGTACAAATTCCTTCTATTAGCTCACACTCTTGTAATATATATCTTGTACAAATTCCTTCTATTAGCTCACACTCTTGTAATATATATCTTGTACAAATTCCTTCTATTAGCTCACATTCTTGTAATATATATCTTGTACAAATTCCTTCTATTAGCTCACACTCTTGTAATATATATCTTGTACAAATTCCTTCTATTAGCTCACACTCTTGTAATATATATCTTGTACAAATTCCTTCTATTAGCTCACACTCTTGTAATATATATCTTGTACAAATTCCTTCTATTAGCTCACACTCTTGTAATATATATCTTGTACAAATTCCTTCCATTAGCTCACACTCTTGTAATATATATCTTGTACAAATTACTTCTATTAGCTCACACTCTTGTAATATATATCTTGTACAAATTCCTTCTATTAGCTCACACTCTTGTAATATATATCTTGTACAAATTCCTTCTATTAGCTCACACTCTTGTAATATATATCTTGTACAAATTCCTTCTATTAGCTCACACTCTTGTAATATATATCTTGTACAAATTCCTTCTATTAGCTCACACTCTTGTAATATATATCTTGTACAAATTCCTTCTATTAGCTCACACTCTTGTAATATATATCTTGTACAAATTCCTTCTATTAGCTCACACTCTTGTAATATATATCTTGTACAAATTCTTTCTATTAGCTCACACTCTTGTAATATATATCTTGTACAAATTCCTTCTATTAGCTCACACTCTTGTAATATATATCTTGTACAAATTCCTTCTATTAGCTCACACTCTTGTAATATATATCTTGTACAAATTCCTTCTATTAGCTCACACTCTTGTAATATATATCTTGTACAAATTCCTTCTATTAGCTCACACTCTTGTAATATATATCTTGTACAAATTCCTTTTGTTAGCTCACACTCTTGTAATACATATATCTTGTACAAATTCCTTCTATTAGCTCACACTCTTGTAATATATATCTTGTACAAATTCCTTCCATTAGCTTACACTCTTGTAATATATATCTTGTACAAATTCCTTCCATTAGCTCACACTCTTGTAATATATATCTTGTACAAATTCCTTCCATTAGCTCACACTCTTGTAATATATATCTTGTACAAATTCCTTCTATTAGCTCACACTCTTGTAATATATATCTTGTACAAATTCCTTCTATTAGCTCACACTCTTGTAATATATATCTTGTACAAATTCCATCTATTAGCTCACACTCTTGTAATATATATCTTGTACAAATTCCTTGCTCACACTCTTGTAATATATATCTTGTACAAATTCCATCTATTAGCTCACACTCTTGTAATATATATCTTGTACAAATTCCTTCTATTAGCTCACACTCTTGTAATATATATCTTGTACAAATTCCTTCTATTAGCTCACACTCTTGTAATATATATCTTGTACAAATTAATTCTATTAGCTCACACTATTGTAATATATATCTTGTACAAATTCCTTCTATTAGCTCACACTCTTGTAATATATATCTTGTACAAATTCCTTCTATTAGCTCACACTCTTGTAATATATATCTTGTACAAATTCCTTCTATTAGCTCACACTCTTGTAATATATATCTTGTACAAATTCCTTCTATTAGCTCACACTCTTGTAATATATATCTTGTATAAATTCCTTCTATTAGCTCACACTCTTGTAATATATATCTTGTACAAATTCCTTCTATTAGCTCACACTCTTGTAATATATATCTTGTACAAATTCCTTCTATTAGCTCACATTCTTGTAATATATATCTTGTACAAATTCCTTCTATTAGCTCACACTCTTGTAATATATATCTTGTACAAATTCCTTCTATTAGCTCACACTCTTGTAATATATATCTTGTACAAATTCCTTCTATTAGCTCACACTCTTGTAATATATATCTTGTACAAATTCCTTCTATTACCTCACACTTTTGTAATATATATCTTGTACAAATTCCTTCTATTAGCTCACACTCTTGTAATATATATCTTGTACAAATTCCTTCTATTAGCTCACACTCTTGTAATATATATCTTGTACAAATTCCTTCTATTAGCTCACACTCTTGTAATATATATCTTGTACAAATTCCTTCTATTAGCTCACACTCTTGTAATATATATCTTGTACAAATTCCTTCTATTAGCTCACACTCTTGTAATATATATCTTGTACAAATTCCTTCTATAGCTCACACTCTTGTAATATATATCTTGTACAAATTCCTTCTATTAGCTCACACTCTTTTAATATATATCTTGTACAAATTCCTTCTATTAGCTCACACTCTTGTAATATATATCTTGTACAAATTCCTTCTATTAGCTCACACTCTTGTAATATATATCTTGTACAAATTCCTTCTATTAGCTCACACTCTTGTA
Organism: Prosapia bicincta; assembly: GCA_036971475.1. Lineage (NCBI taxonomy): Eukaryota > Metazoa > Arthropoda > Insecta > Hemiptera > Cercopidae > Prosapia > Prosapia bicincta. The sequence goes on from JBAIZL010000010.1 coordinate 16,614,187, forward strand.
ATATATATCTTGTACAAATTCCTTCTATTAGCTCACACTCTTGTAATATATATCTTGTACAAATTCCTTCTATTAGCTCACACTCTTGTAATATATATCTTGTACAAATTCCTTCTATTAGCTCACACTCTTGTAATATATATCTTGTACAAATTCCTTCCATTAGCTCACACTCTTGTAATATATATCTTGTACAAATTCCTTCCATTAGCTCACACTCTTGTAATATATATCTTGTACAAATTCCTTCTATTAGCTCACACTCTTGTAATATATATCTTGTACAAATTCCTTCTATTAGCTCACACTCTTGTAATATATATCTTGTACAAATTCCTTCTATTAGCTCACACTCTTGTAATATATATCATGTACAAATTCCTTCTATTAGCTCACACTCTTGTAATATATATCTTGTACAAATTCCTTCTATTAGCTCACACTCTTGTAATATATATCTTGTACAAATTCCTTCTATTAGCTCACACTCTTGTAATATATATCTTGTACAAATTCCTTCTATTAGCTCACACTCTTGTAATATATATCTTGTACAAATTCCTTCTATTAGCTCACACTCTTGTAATATATATCTTGTACAAATTCCTTCTATTAGCTCACACTCTTGTAATATATATCATGTACAAATTCCTTCTATTAGCTCACACTCTTGTAATATATATCTTGTACAAATTCCTTCTATTAGCTCACACTCTTGTAATATATATCGTGTACAAATTCCTTCTATTAGCTCACACTCTTGTAATATATATCTTGTACAAATTCCTTCTATTAGCTCACACTCTTGTAATATATATCTTGTACAAATTCCTTCTATTAGCTCACACTCTTGTAATATATATCTTGTACAAATTCCTTCTATTAGCTCACACTCTTGTAATATATATCGTGTACAAATTCCTTCTTATGGCTCACACTCTTGTAATATATATCTTGTACAAATTCCTTCTGTTAGCTCACACTCTTGTAATATATATCTTGTACAAATTCCTTCTATTAGCTCACACTCTTGTAATATGTATCTTGTACAAATTCCTTCTATTAGCTCACACTCTTGTAATATGTATCTTGTACAAATTCCTTCTATTAGCTCACACTCTTGTAATATGTATCTTGTACAAATTCCTTCCATTAGCTCACACTCTTGTAATATATATCTTGTACAAATTCTTTCTATTAGCTCACACTCTTGTAATATATATCTTGTACAAATTCCTTCTATTAGCTCACACTCTTGTAATATATATCTTGTACAAATTCCTTCTATTAGCTCACACTCTTGTAATATATATCTTGTACAAATTCCTTCTATTAGCTCACATTCTTGTAATATATATCTTGTACAAATTCCTTCTATTAGCTCACACTCTTGTAATATATATCTTGTACAAATTCCTTCTATTAGCTCACACTCTTGTAATATATATCTTGTACAAATTCCTTCTATTAGCTCACACTCTTGTAATATATATCTTGTACAAATTCCTTCTATTAGCTCACACTCTTGTAATATATATCTTGTACAAATTCCTTCTATTAGCTCACACTCTTGTAATATATATCTTGTATAAATTCCTTCTATTAGCTCACACTCTTGTAATATATATCTTGTACAAATTCCTTCTATTAGCTCACACTCTTGTAATATATATCTTGTACAAATTCCTTCTATTAGCTCACATTCTTGTAATATATATCTTGTACAAATTCCTTCTATTAGCTCACACTCTTGTAATATATATCTTGTACAAATTCCTTCTATTAGCTCACACTCTTGTAATATATATCTTGTACAAATTCCTTCTATTAGCTCACACTCTTGTAATATATATCTTGTACAAATTCCTTCTATTACCTCACACTTTTGTAATATATATCTTGTACAAATTCCTTCTATTAGCTCACACTCTTGTAATATATATCTTGTACAAATTCCTTCTATTAGCTCACACTCTTGTAATATATATCTTGTACAAATTCCTTCTATTAGCTCACACTCTTGTAATATATATCTTGTACAAATTCCTTCTATTAGCTCACACTCTTGTAATATATATCTTGTACAAATTCCTTCTATTAGCTCACACTCTTGTAATATATATCTTGTACAAATTCCTTCTATAGCTCACACTCTTGTAATATATATCTTGTACAAATTCCTTCTATTAGCTCACACTCTTTTAATATATATCTTGTACAAATTCCTTCTATTAGCTCACACTCTTGTAATATATATCTTGTACAAATTCCTTCTATTAGCTCACACTCTTGTAATATATATCTTGTACAAATTCCTTCTATTAGCTCACACTCTTGTAATATATATCTTGTACAAATTCCTTCTATTAGCTCACACTCTTGTAATATATATCTTGTACAAATTCCTTCTATTAGCTCACACTCTTGTAATATATATCTTGTACAAATTCCTTCTATTAGCTCACACTCTTGTAATATATATCTTGTACAAATTCCTTCCATTAGCTCACACTCTTGTAATATATATCTTGTACAAATTCCTTCCATTAGCTCACACTCTTGTAATATATATCTTGTACAAATTCCTTCTATTAGCTCACACTCTTGTAATATATATCTTGTACAAATTCCTTCTATTAGCTCACACTCTTGTAATATATATCTTGTACAAATTCCTTCTATTAGCTCACACTCTTGTAATATATATCATGTACAAATTCCTTCTATTAGCTCACACTCTTGTAATATATATCTTGTACAAATTCCTTCTATTAGCTCACACTCTTGTAATATATATCTTGTACAAATTCCTTCTATTAGCTCACACTCTTGTAATATATATCTTGTACAAATTCCTTCTATTAGCTCACACTCTTGTAATATATATCTTGTACAAATTCCTTCTATTAGCTCACACTCTTGTAATATATATCTTGTACAAATTCCTTCTATTAGCTCACACTCTTGTAATATATATCATGTACAAATTCCTTCTATTAGCTCACACTCTTGTAATATATATCTTGCACAAATTCCTTCTATTAGCTCACACTCTTGTAATATATATCGTGTACAAATTCCTTCTATTAGCTCACACTCTTGTAATATATATCTTGTACAAATTCCTTCTATTAGCTCACACTCTTGTAATATATATCTTGTACAAATTCCTTCTATTAGCTCACACTCTTGTAATATATATCTTGTACAAATTCCTTCTATTAGCTCACACTCTTGTAATATATATCGTGTACAAATTCCTTCTTATGGCTCACACTCTTGTAATATATATCTTGTACAAATTCCTTCTGTTAGCTCACACTCTTGTAATATATATCTTGTACAAATTCCTTCTATTAGCTCACACTCTTGTAATATGTATCTTGTACAAATTCCTTCTATTAGCTCACACTCTTGTAATATGTATCTTGTACAAATTCCTTCTATTAGCTCACACTCTTGTAATATGTATCTTGTACAAATTCCTTCCATTAGCTCACACTCTTGTAATATATATCTTGTACAAATTCTTTCTATTAGCTCACACTCTTGTAATATATATCTTGTACAAATTCCTTCTATTAGCCCACACTCTTGTAATATATATCTTGTCCAAATTCTTTCTATTAGCTCACACTCTTGTAATATATATCTTGTACAAATTCCTTCTATTAGCTCACACTCTTGTAATATGTATCTTGTACAAATTCCTTCTATTAGCTCACACTCTTGTAATATATATCTTGTACAAATTCTTTCTATTAGCTCACACTCTTGTAATATATATCTTGTACAAATTCCTTCTATTATCTCACATTCTTGTAATATATAACTTGTACAAATTCTTTCTATTAGCTCACACTCTTGTAATATATATCTTGTACAAATTCCTTCTGTTAGCTCACACTCTTGTAATATATATCTTGTACAAATTCCTTCTATTAGCTCACACTCTTGTAATATGTATCTTGTACAAATTCCTTCTATTAGCTCACACTCTTGTAATATGTATCTTGTACAAATTCCTTCTATTAGCTCACACTCTTGTAATATGTATCTTGTACAAATTCCTTCTATTAGCTCACATTCTTGTAATATATATCTTGTACAAATTCCTTCTATTAGCTCACACTCTTGTAATATATATCTTGTACAAATTCCTTCTATTAGCTCACACTCTTGTAATATATATCTTGTACAAATTCCTTCTATTAGCTCACACTCTTGTAATATATATCTTGTACAAATTCCTTCTATTAGCTCACACTCTTGTAATATATATCTTGTACAAATTCCTTCTATTAGCTCACACTCTTGTAATATATATCTTGTACAAATTCCTTCTATTAGCTCACACTCTTGTAATATATATCTTGTACAAATTCCTTCTATTAGCTCACACTCTTGTAATATATATCTTGTACAAATTCCTTCTATTAGCTCACACTCTTGTAATATATATCTTGTACAAATTCCTTCTATTAGCTCACACTCTTGTAATATATATCTTGTACAAATTCCTTCTATTAGCTCACACTCTTGTAATATATATCTTGTACAAATTCCTTCTATTAGCTCACACTCTTGTAATATATATCTTGTACAAATTCCTTCTATTAGCTCACACTCTTGTAATATATATCTTGTACAAATTCCTTCTATTAGCTCACACTCTTGTAATATATATCTTGTACAAATTCCTTCTATTAGCTCACACTCTTGTAATATATATCTTGTACAAATTCCTTCTATTAGCTCACACTCTTGTAATATATATCTTGTACAAATTCCTTCTATTAGCTCACACTCTTGTAATATGTATCTTGTACAAATTCCTTCTATTAGCTCACACTCTTGTAATATATATCTTGTACAAATTCCTTCTATTAGCTCACACTCTTGTAATATGTATCTTGTACAAATTCCTTCTATTAGCTCACACTCTTGTAATATATATCTTGTACAAATTCCTTCTATTAGCTCACACTCTTGTAATATGTATCTTGTACAAATTCCTTCTATTAGCTCACACTCTTGTAATATATATCTTGTACAAATTCCTTCTATTAGCTCACACTCTTGTAATATATATCTTGTACAAATTCCTTCTATTAGCTCACACTCTTGTAATATGTATCTTGTACAAATTCCTTCTATTAGCTCACACTCTTGTAATATATATCTTGTACAAATTCCTTCTATTAGCTCACACTCTTGTAATATGTATCTTGTACAAATTCCTTCTATTAGCTCACACTCTTGTAATATATATCTTGTACAAATTCCTTCTATTAGCTCACACTCTTGTAATATATATCTTGTACAAATTCCTTCTATTAGCTCACACTCTTGTAATATATATCTTGTACAAATTCCTTCTATTAGCTCACACTCTTGTAATATGTATCTTGTACAAATTCCTTCTATTAGCTCACACTCTTGTAATATATATCTTGTACAAATTCCTTCTATTAGCTCACACTCTTGTAATATATATCTTGTACAAATTCCTTCTATTAGCTCACACTCTTGTAATATGTATCTTGTACAAATTCCTTCTATTAGCTCACACTCTTGTAATATATATCTTGTACAAATTCCTTCTATTAGCTCACACTCTTGTAATATGTATCTTGTACAAATTCCTTCTATTAGCTCACACTCTTGTAATATGTATCTTGTACAAATTCCTTCTATTAGCTCACACTCTTGTAATATGTATCTTGTACAAATTCCTTCTATTAGCTCACACTCTTGTAATATGTATCTTGTACAAATTCCTTCTATTAGCTCACACTCTTGTAATATATATCTTGTACAAATTCCTTCTATTAGCTCACACTCTTGTAATATGTATCTTGTACAAATTCCTTCTATTAGCTCACACTCTTGTAATATGTATCTTGTACAAATTCCTTCTATTAGCTCACACTCTTGTAATATATATCGTGTACAAATTCCTTCTATTAGCTCACACTCTTGTAATATGTATCTTGTACAAATTCCTTCTATTAGCTCACACTCTTGTAATATGTATCTTGTACAAATTCCTTCTATTAGCTCACACTCTTGTAATATGTATCTTGTACAAATTCCTTCTATTAGCTCACACTCTTGTAATATGTATCTTGTACAAATTCCTTCTATTAGCTCACACTCTTGTAATATGTATCTTGTACAAATTCCTTCTATTAGCTCACACTCTTGTAATATGTATCTTGTACAAATTCCTTCTATTAGCTCACACTCTTGTAATATGTATCTTGTACAAATTCCTTCTATTAGCTCACACTCTTGTAATATGTATCTTGTACAAATTCCTTCTATTAGCTCACACTCTTGTAATATGTATCTTGTACAAATTCCTTCTATTAGCTCACACTCTTGTAATATGTATCTTGTACAAATTCCTTCTATTAGCTCACACTCTTGTAATATATATCTTGTACAAATTCCTTCTATTAGCTCACACTCTTGTAATATGTATCTTGTACAAATTCCTTCTATTAGCTCACACTCTTGTAATATGTATCTTGTACAAATTCCTTCTATTAGCTCACACTCTTGTAATATGTATCTTGTACAAATTCCTTCTATTAGCTCACACTCTTGTAATATGTATCTTGTACAAATTCCTTCTATTAGCTCACACTCTTGTAATATGTATCTTGTACAAATTCCTTCTATTAGCTCACACTCTTGTAATATGTATCTTGTACAAATTCCTTCTATTAGCTCACACTCTTGTAATATATATCGTGTACAAATTCCTTCTATTAGCTCACACTCTTGTAATATATATCGTGTACAAATTCCTTCTATTAGCTCACACTCTTGTAATATATATCTTGTACAAATTCCTTCTATTAGCTCACACTCTTGTAATATGTATCTTGTACAAATTCCTTCTATTAGCTCACACTCTTGTAATATATATCTTGTACAAATTCCTTCTATTAGCTCACACTCTTGTAATATGTATCTTGTACAAATTCCTTCTATTAGCTCACACTCTTGTAATATATATCTTGTACAAATTCCTTCTATTAGCTCACACTCTTGTAATATATATCTTGTACAAATTCCTTCTATTAGCTCACACTCTTGTAATATATATCTTGTACAAATTCCTTCTATTAGCTCACACTCTTGTAATATATATCTTGTACAAATTCCTTCTATTAGCTCACACTCTTGTAATATATATCTTGTACAAATTCCTTCTATTAGCTCACACTCTTGTAATATATATCTTGTACAAATTCCTTCTATTAGCTCACACTCTTGTAATATATATCTTGTACAAATTCCTTCTATTAGCTCACACTCTTGTAATATATATCTTGTACAAATTCCTTCTATTAGCTCACACTCTTGTAATATATATCTTGTACAAATTCCTTCTATTAGCTCACACTCTTGTAATATATATCTTGTACAAATTCCTTCTATTAGCTCACACTCTTGTAATATATATCTTGTACAAATTCCTTCTATTAGCTCACACTCTTGTAATATATATCTTGTACAAATTCCTTCTATTAGCTCACACTCTTGTAATATATATCTTGTACAAATTCCTTCTATTAGCTCACACTCTTGTAATATATATCTTGTACAAATTCCTTCTATTACCTCACACTCTTGTAATATATATCTTGTACAAATTCTTTCTATTAGCTCACACTCTTGTAATATATATCTTGTACAAATTCCTTCTATTAGCCCACACTCTTGTAATATATATCTTGTACAAATTCTTTCTATTAGCTCACACTCTTGTAATATATATCTTGTACAAATTCCTTCTATTAGCTCACACTCTTGTAATATGTATCTTGTACAAATTCCTTCTATTAGCTCACACTCTTGTAATATATATCTTGTACAAATTCCTTCCATTAGCTCACACTCTTGTAATATATATCTTGTACAAATTCTTTCTATTAGCTCACACTCTTGTAATATATATCTTGTACAAATTCCTTCTATTAGCTCACACTCTTGTAATATATATCTTGTACAAATTCCTTCTATTAGCTCACACTCTTGTAATATATATCTTGTACAAATTCCTTCTATTAGCTCACACTCTTGTAATATATATCTTGTACAAATTCCTTCTATTAGCTCACACTCTTGTAATATATATCTTGTACAAATTCCTTCTATTAGCTCACACTCTTGTAATATATATCTTGTACAAATTCCTTCTATTACCTCACACTCTTGTAATATATATCTTGTACAAATTCTTTCTATTAGCTCACACTCTTGTAATATATATCTTGTACAAATTCCTTCTATTAGCCCACACTCATGTAATATATATCTTGTACAAATTCTTTCTATTAGCTCACACTCTTGTAATATATATCTTGTACAAATTCCTTCTATTAGCTCACACTCTTGTAATATGTATCTTGTACAAATTCCTTCTATTAGCTCACACTCTTGTAATATATATCTTGTACAAATTCCTTCCATTAGCTCACACTCTTGTAATATATATCTTGTACAAATTCTTTCTATTAGCTCACACTCTTGTAATATATATCTTGTACAAATTCCTTCTATTAGCTCACACTCTTGTAATATATATCTTGTACAAATTCCTTCTATTAGCTCACACTCTTGTAATATATATCTTGTACAAATTCTTTCTATTAGCTCACACTCTTGTAATATATATCTTGTACAAATTCCTTCTATTATCTCACATTCTTGTAATATATAACTTGTACAAATTCTTTCTATTAGCTCACACTCTTGTAATATATATCTTGTACAAATTCCTTCTATTAGCTCACACTCTTGTAATATATATCTTGTACAAATTCCTTCTATTAGCTCACACTCTTGTACTATATATCTTGTACAAATTCCTTCTATTAGCTCACACTCTTGTAATATATATCTTGTACAAATTCCTTCTATTAGCTCACACTCTTGTAATATATATCTTGTACAAATTCCTTCCATTAGCTCACACTCTTGTAATATATATCTTGTACAAATTCCTTCTATTAGCTCACACTCTTGTAATATATATCTTGTACAAATTCTTTCTATTAGCTCACACTCTTGTAATATATATCTTGTACAAATTCCTTCCATTAGCTCACACTCTTGTAATATATATCTTGTACAAATTCCTTCTATTAGCTCAAACTCTTGTAATATATATCTTGTACAAATTCTTTCTATTAGCTCACACTCTTGTAATATATATCTTGTACAAATTCCTTCTATAAGCTCACACTCTTGTAATATATATCTTGTACAAATTCCTTCCATTAGCTCACACTCTTGTAATATATATCTTGTACAAATTCCTTCTATTAGCTCACACTCTTGTAATATATATCTTGTACAAATTCCTTCTATTAGCTCACACTCTTGTAATATATATCTTGTACAAATTCCTTCTATTAGCTCACACTCTTGTAATATATATCTTGTACAAATTCCTTCTATTAGCTCACACTCTTGTAATATATATCTTGTACAAATTCCTTCTATTAGCTCACACTCTTGTAATATGTATCTTGTACAAATTCCTTCTATTACCTCACACTCTTGTAATATGTATCTTGTACAAATTCCTTCTATTAGCTCACACTCTTGTAATATATATCTTGTACAAATTCCTTCTATTAGCTCACACTCTTGTAATATATATCGTGTACAAATTCCTTCTTATGGCTCACACTCTTGTAATATATATCTTGTACAAATTCCTTCTGTTAGCTCACACTCTTGTAATATATATCTTGTACATATTCCTTCTATTAGCTCACACTCTTGTAATATGTATCTTGTACAAATTCCTTCTATTAGCTCACACTCTTGTAATATGTATCTTGTACAAATTCCTTCTATTAGCTCACACTCTTGTAATATGTATCTTGTACAAATTCCTTCCATTAGCTCACACTCTTGTAATATATATCTTGTACAAATTCTTTCTATTAGCTCACACTCTTGTAATATATATCTTGTACAAATTCCTTCTATTAGCTCACACTCTTGTAATATATATCTTGTACAAATTCCTTCTATTAGCTCACACTCTTGTAATATATATCTTGTACAAATTCCTTCTATTAGCTCACATTCTTGTAATATATATCTTGTACAAATTCCTTCTATTAGCTCACACTCTTGTAATATATATCTTGTACAAATTCCTTCTATTAGCTCACACTCTTGTAATATATATCTTGTACAAATTCCTTCTATTAGCTCACACTCTTGTAATATATATCTTGTACAAATTCCTTCTATTAGCTCACACTCTTGTAATATATATCTTGTACAAATTCCTTCTATTAGCTCACACTCTTGTAATATATATCTTGTATAAATTCCTTCTATTAGCTCACACTCTTGTAATATATATCTTGTACAAATTCCTTCTATTAGCTCACACTCTTGTAATATATATCTTGTACAAATTCCTTCTATTAGCTCACATTCTTGTAATATATATCTTGTACAAATTCCTTCTATTAGCTCACACTCTTGTAATATATATCTTGTACAAATTCCTTCTATTAGCTCACACTCTTGTAATATATATCTTGTACAAATTCCTTCTATTAGCTCACACTCTTGTAATATATATCTTGTACAAATTCCTTCTATTACCTCACACTTTTGTAATATATATCTTGTACAAATTCCTTCTATTAGCTCACACTCTTGTAATATATATCTTGTACAAATTCCTTCTATTAGCTCACACTCTTGTAATATATATCTTGTACAAATTCCTTCTATTAGCTCACACTCTTGTAATATATATCTTGTACAAATTCCTTCTATTAGCTCACACTCTTGTAATATATATCTTGTACAAATTCCTTCTATTAGCTCACACTCTTGTAATATATATCTTGTACAAATTCCTTCTATAGCTCACACTCTTGTAATATATATCTTGTACAAATTCCTTCTATTAGCTCACACTCTTTTAATATATATCTTGTACAAATTCCTTCTATTAGCTCACACTCTTGTAATATATATCTTGTACAAATTCCTTCTATTAGCTCACACTCTTGTAATATATATCTTGTACAAATTCCTTCTATTAGCTCACACTCTTGTAATATATATCTTGTACAAATTCCTTCTATTAGCTCACACTCTTGTAATATATATCTTGTACAAATTCCTTCTATTAGCTCACACTCTTGTAATATATATCTTGTACAAATTCCTTCCATTAGCTCACACTCTTGTAATATATATCTTGTACAAATTCCTTCCATTAGCTCACACTCTTGTAATATATATCTTGTACAAATTCCTTCTATTAGCTCACACTCTTGTAATATATATCTTGTACAAATTCCTTCTATTAGCTCACACTCTTGTAATATATATCTTGTACAAATTCCTTCTATTAGCTCACACTCTTGTAATATATATCATGTACAAATTCCTTCTATTAGCTCACACTCTTGTAATATATATCTTGTACAAATTCCTTCTATTAGCTCACACTCTTGTAATATATATCTTGTACAAATTCCTTCTATTAGCTCACACTCTTGTAATATATATCTTGTACAAATTCCTTCTATTAGCTCACACTCTTGTAATATATATCTTGTACAAATTCCTTCTATTAGCTCACACTCTTGTAATATATATCTTGTACAAATTCCTTCTATTAGCTCACACTCTTGTAATATATATCATGTACAAATTCCTTCTATTAGCTCACACTCTTGTAATATATATCTTGTACAAATTCCTTCTATTAGCTCACACTCTTGTAATATATATCGTGTACAAATTCCTTCTATTAGCTCACACTCTTGTAATATATATCTTGTACAAATTCCTTCTATTAGCTCACACTCTTGTAATATATATCTTGTACAAATTCCTTCTATTAGCTCACACTCTTGTAATATATATCTTGTACAAATTCCTTCTATTAGCTCACACTCTTGTAATATATATCGTGTACAAATTCCTTCTTATGGCTCACACTCTTGTAATATATATCTTGTACAAATTCCTTCTGTTAGCTCACACTCTTGTAATATATATCTTGTACAAATTCCTTCTATTAGCTCACACTCTTGTAATATGTATCTTGTACAAATTCCTTCTATTAGCTCACACTCTTGTAATATGTATCTTGTACAAATTCCTTCTATTAGCTCACACTCTTGTAATATGTATCTTGTACAAATTCCTTCCATTACTCACACTCTTGTAATATATATCTTGTACAAATTCTTTCTATTAGCTCACACTCTTGTAATATATATCTTGTACAAATTCCTTCTATTAGCCCACACTCTTGTAATATATATCTTGTACAAATTCTTTCTATTAGCTCACACTCTTGTAATATATATCTTGTACAAATTCCTTCTATTAGCTCACACTCTTGTAATATGTATCTTGTACAAATTCCTTCTATTAGCTCACACTCTTGTAATATATATCTTGTACAAATTCTTTCTATTAGCTCACACTCTTGTAATATATATCTTGTACAAATTCCTTCTATTATCTCACATTCTTGTAATATATAACTTGTACAAATTCTTTCTATTAGCTCACACTCTTGTAATATATATCTTGTACAAATTCCTTCTGTTAGCTCACACTCTTGTAATATATATCTTGTACAAATTCCTTCTATTAGCTCACACTCTTGTAATATGTATCTTGTACAAATTCCTTCTATTAGCTCACACTCTTGTAATATGTATCTTGTACAAATTCCTTCTATTAGCTCACACTCTTGTAATATGTATCTTGTACAAATTCCTTCTATTAGCTCACATTCTTGTAATATATATCTTGTACAAATTCCTTCTATTAGCTCACACTCTTGTAATATATATCTTGTACAAATTCCTTCTATTAGCTCACACTCTTGTAATATATATCTTGTACAAATTCCTTCTATTAGCTCACACTCTTGTAATATATATCTTGTACAAATTCCTTCTATTAGCTCACACTCTTGTAATATATATCTTGTACAAATTCCTTCTATTAGCTCACACTCTTGTAATATATATCTTGTACAAATTCCTTCTATTAGCTCACACTCTTGTAATATATATCTTGTACAAATTCCTTCTATTAGCTCACACTCTTGTAATATATATCTTGTACAAATTCCTTCTATTAGCTCACACTCTTGTAATATATATCTTGTACAAATTCCTTCTATTAGCTCACACTCTTGTAATATATATCTTGTACAAATTCCTTCTATTAGCTCACACTCTTGTAATATATATCTTGTACAAATTCCTTCTATTAGCTCACACTCTTGTAATATATATCTTGTACAAATTCCTTCTATTAGCTCACACTCTTGTAATATATATCTTGTACAAATTCCTTCTATTAGCTCACACTCTTGTAATATATATCTTGTACAAATTCCTTCTATTAGCTCACACTCTTGTAATATATATCTTGTACAAATTCCTTCTATTAGCTCACACTCTTGTAATATATATCTTGTACAAATTCCTTCTATTAGCTCACACTCTTGTAATATGTATCTTGTACAAATTCCTTCTATTAGCTCACACTCTTGTAATATATATCTTGTACAAATTCCTTCTATTAGCTCACACTCTTGTAATATGTATCTTGTACAAATTCCTTCTATTAGCTCACACTCTTGTAATATATATCTTGTACAAATTCCTTCTATTAGCTCACACTCTTGTAATATGTATCTTGTACAAATTCCTTCTATTAGCTCACACTCTTGTAATATATATCTTGTACCAATTCCTTCTATTAGCTCACACTCTTGTAATATGTATCTTGTACAAATTCCTTCTATTAGCTCACACTCTTGTAATATGTATCTTGTACAAATTCCTTCTATTAGCTCACACTCTTGTAATATATATCTTGTACAAATTCCTTCTATTAGCTCACACTCTTGTAATATGTATCTTGTACAAATTCCTTCTATTAGCTCACACTCTTGTAATATATATCTTGTACAAATTCCTTCTATTAGCTCACACTCTTGTAATATATATCTTGTACAAATTCCTTCTATTAGCTCACACTCTTGTAATATATATCTTGTACAAATTCCTTCTATTAGCTCACACTCTTGTAATATGTATCTTGTACAAATTCCTTCTATTAGCTCACACTCTTGTAATATATATCTTGTACAAATTCCTTCTATTAGCTCACACTCTTGTAATATATATCTTGTACAAATTCCTTCTATTAGCTCACACTCTTGTAATATATATCTTGTACAAATTCCTTCTATTAGCTCACACTCTTGTAATATATATCTTGTACAAATTCCTTCTATTAGCTCACACTCTTGTAATATGTATCTTGTACAAATTCCTTCTATTAGCTCACACTCTTGTAATATATATCTTGTACAAATTCCTTCTATTAGCTCACACTCTTGTAATATGTATCTTGTACAAATTCCTTCTATTAGCTCACACTCTTGTAATATATATCTTGTACAAATTCCTTCTATTAGCTCACACTCTTGTAATATGTATCTTGTACAAATTCCTTCTATTAGCTCACACTCTTGTAATATATATCTTGTACAAATTCCTTCTATTAGCTCACACTCTTGTAATATGTATCTTGTACAAATTCCTTCTATTAGCTCACACTCTTGTAATATATATCTTGTACAAATTCCTTCTATTAGCTCACACTCTTGTAATATATATCTTGTACAAATTCCTTCTATTAGCTCACACTCTTGTAATATATATCTTGTACAAATTCCTTCTATTAGCTCACACTCTTGTAATATATATCTTGTACAAATTCCTTCTATTAGCTCACACTCTTGTAATATATATCTTGTACAAATTCCTTCTATTAGCTCACACTCTTGTAATATATATCTTGTACAAATTCCTTCTATTAGCTCACACTCTTGTAATATATATCTTGTACAAATTCCTTCTATTAGCTCACACTCTTGTAATATATATCTTGTACAAATTCCTTCTATTAGCTCACACTCTTGTAATATATATCTTGTACAAATTCCTTCTATTAGCTCACACTCTTGTAATATATATCTTGTACAAATTCCTTCTATTAGCTCACACTCTTGTAATATATATCTTGTACAAATTCCTTCTATTAGCTCACACTCTTGTAATATATATCTTGTACAAATTCCTTCTATTAGCTCACACTCTTGTAATATATATCTTGTACAAATTCCTTCTATTAGCTCACACTCTTGTAATATATATCTTGTACAAATTCCTTCTATTACCTCACACTCTTGTAATATATATCTTGTACAAATTCTTTCTATTAGCTCACACTCTTGTAATATATATCTTGTACAAATTCCTTCTATTAGCCCACACTCTTGTAATATATATCTTGTACAAATTCTTTCTATTAGCTCACACTCTTGTAATATATATCTTGTACAAATTCCTTCTATTAGCTCACACTCTTGTAATATGTATCTTGTACAAATTCCTTCTATTAGCTCACACTCTTGTAATATATATCTTGTACAAATTCCTTCCATTAGCTCACACTCTTGTAATATATATCTTGTACAAATTCTTTCTATTAGCTCACACTCTTGTAATATATATCTTGTACAAATTCCTTCTATTAGCTCACACTCTTGTAATATATATCTTGTACAAATTCCTTCTATTAGCTCACACTCTTGTAATATATATCTTGTACAAATTCCTTCTATTAGCTCACACTCTTGTAATATATATCTTGTACAAATTCCTTCTATTAGCTCACACTCTTGTAATATATATCTTGTACAAATTCCTTCTATTAGCTCACACTCTTGTAATATATATCTTGTACAAATTCCTTCTATTACCTCACACTCTTGTAATATATATCTTGTACAAATTCTTTCTATTAGCTCACACTCTTGTAATATATATCTTGTACAAATTCCTTCTATTAGCCCACACTCTTGTAATATATATCTTGTACAAATTCTTTCTATTAGCTCACACTCTTGTAATATATATCTTGTACAAATTCCTTCTATTAGCTCACACTCTTGTAATATGTATCTTGTACAAATTCCTTCTATTAGCTCACACTCTTGTAATATATATCTTGTACAAATTCCTTCCATTAGCTCACACTCTTGTAATATATATCTTGTACAAATTCTTTCTATTAGCTCACACTCTTGTAATATATATCTTGTACAAATTCCTTCTATTAGCTCACACTCTTGTAATATATATCTTGTACAAATTCCTTCTATTAGCTCACACTCTTGTAATATATATCTTGTACAAATTCTTTCTATTAGCTCACACTCTTGTAATATATATCTTGTACAAATTCCTTCTATTATCTCACATTCTTGTAATATATAACTTGTACAAATTCTTTCTATTAGCTCACACTCTTGTAATATATATCTTGTACAAATTCCTTCTATTAGCTCACACTCTTGTAATATATATCTTGTACAAATTCCTTCTATTAGCTCACACTCTTGTACTATATATCTTGTACAAATTCCTTCTATTAGCTCACACTCTTGTAATATATATCTTGTACAAATTCCTTCTATTAGCTCACACTCTTGTAATATATATCTTGTACAAATTCCTTCCATTAGCTCACACTCTTGTAATATATATCTTGTACAAATTCCTTCTATTAGCTCACACTCTTGTAATATATATCTTGTACAAATTCTTTCTATTAGCTCACACTCTTGTAATATATATCTTGTACAAATTCCTTCCATTAGCTCACACTCTTGTAATATATATCTTGTACAAATTCCTTCTATTAGCTCACACTCTTGTAATATATATCTTGTACAAATTCTTTCTATTAGCTCACACTCTTGTAATATATATCTTGTACAAATTCCTTCTATAAGCTCACACTCTTGTAATATATATCTTGTACAAATTCCTTCCATTAGCTCACACTCTTGTAATATATATCTTGTACAAATTCCTTCTATTAGCTCACACTCTTGTAATATATATCTTGTACAAATTCCTTCTATTAGCTCACACTCTTGTAATATATATCTTGTACAAATTCCTTCTATTAGCTCACACTCTTGTAATATATATCTTGTACAAATTCCTTCTATTAGCTCACACTCTTGTAATATGTATCTTGTACAAATTCCTTCTATTACCTCACACTCTTGTAATATGTATCTTGTACAAATTCCTTCTATTAGCTCACACTCTTGTAATATATATCTTGTACAAATTCCTTCTATTAGCTCACACTCTTGTAATATGTATCTTGTACAAATTCCTTCTATTAGCTCACACTCTTGTAATATATATCTTGTATAAATTCCTTCTATTAGCTCACACTCTTGTAATATATATCTTGTACAAATTCCTTCTATTAGCTCACACTCTTGTAATATATATCTTGTACAAATTCCTTCTATTAGCTCACACTCTTGTAATATATATCTTGTACAAATTCCTTCTATTAGCTCGCACTCTTGTAATATATATCTTGTACAAATTCTTTCTATTAGCTCACACTCTTGTAATATATATCTTGTACAAATTCCTTCTATTAGCTCACACTCTTGTAATATATATCTTGTACAAATTCTTTCTATTAGCTCACACTCTTGTAATATATATCTTGTACAAATTCCTTCTATTAGCTCACACTCTTGTAATATATATCTTGTACAAATTCCTTCCATTAGCTCACACTCTTGTAATATATATCTTGTACAAATTCCTTCTATTAGCTCACACTCTTGTAATATATATCTTGTACAAATTCCTTCCATTAGCTCACACTCTTGTAATATATATCTTGTACAAATTCCTTCTATTAGCTCACACTCTTGTAATATATATCTTGTACAAATTCCTTCTATTAGCTCACACTCTTGTAATATATATCTTGTACAAATTCCTTCTATTAGCTCACACTCTTGTAATATATATCTTGTACAAATTCCTTCTATTAGCTCACACTCTTGTAATATATATCTTGTACAAATTCCTTCTATTAGCTCACACTCTTGTAATATATATCTTGTACAAATTCCTTCTATTAGCTCACACTCTTGTAATATATATCTTGTACAAATTCCTTCTATTAGCTCACACTCTTGTAATATATATCTTGTACAAATTCCTTCTATTAGCTCACACTCTTGTAATATATATCTTGTACAAATTTTCAATCGTTAATAAAATACATTTTTATTCATCCACTCAATTTCAAATAAATATTTTTCAACCCGTAGTGAATGACATTAATGTTAATACAGTTAAAAAAATATTTATTCAATAATTAAATTTTAAAAAGTTGATGTTTCGGTCGAATTCGAACTAAATATCTACATGTTTGAAAGCCAGCACTTTGGAACAGAGCTAACTTCCTATGGCTAGAAATCAATTACTTAAAGATATATTTGAAATCATAAGGGAAAGGTTCTCAGCAATAATGAAGCATTACAAGAGACGGACAAAAGAAGAAATTATAGACACCATCATCTTCATAAATTAGAAAAAATCGAATAAAATGTACCAGACAAAAATAATACTCCAATACCGTATACTGTGTAGAGGTGGAAATGGAAAATTGGAAGGAAGTTCGATTTGTATTGTGCCACTTAATATTGTGATTGTGTCACATTTATATTCACATTTATAATTATTGTAATTATAAAATAAAAATTAACTTATGTAAAATTTCTTTTTGTTGACTTCAGTAGGAATTGATTTTAAATTATTTTTTTAAAATATTACTTGTTTTGTTATTAAACCCAGAGAACTACAGAAACAAAAAAATACACAATACGTTTTGTAGGAATTCAACAAAAAAAATGAACCATTTTAAAAACATTTGTTAGAACTAAATGCAGTGACAGAGTAGTTCGCCGTTTCACTATACAGTATGACAGCTAAACAAAAAGTTAACAATTTCCTAAGTAATCCAGTTACAATATATTGGTCGATAGAGTACTTTCCCCTTACCCAAGCGAGTACGTTACTCCAAGCAGAGCTTATCCTGTCCTGTCAACTCCAACTTGATTGCCTCTGAGATCTACCCCTTCGGATTATCCTGTAAGACTTAGTCTCTGTGTTAATGCGTAGTGCCTTTGACAAGACGACTAAGGCTGCTCTAACAAAGCTTCCTCATGGTACGAGAACATTACACACACACACACACACACACACACACACACACACACACACACACACACACACACACACACACACACACACACACACACACACACACACACACACACACACACACACACACACACACACACACACACAACACTCACACACACACACACACACACACACACACACACACACACGCACGCACGCACGCACACACACACACACACACACACACACACACACGCACGCACGCACGCACGCACACGCACACGCACACGCACGCACACACACACACACACACACACACACACACACGCACGCACGCACGCACACGCACACGCACACGCTCACGCTCACGCTCACACTCACACTCACACTCACACTCACACACACTCACACACTCACTAACACTCACACTCACACTCACACACACACACACACACACACACACACACACACACACACACTTAAATTCGGTCACAGTTAGATCAAAGTATATAAGACATCCTCATTAGCTGTTGTATTAGTATTTTTTAATCTCCACTTACATCACAGTATAGAAACCTCAGCAGGTGCAGTTAATATAATATTGGTAGAAGTGTTGTATATTTTTATATCATACAAAGGGAAATTAATTATAAAATGTAGGCCTCTATTAGGCATTTTCTAGTATATTGAGTTCTTTTATTTAAGCCGGCATCAACAAATTTGTTACCCAAGTGCTTTTTATGCAAGCGCACCTCAACGAATGCAGTTTATATAAGAACATCTCATACTGTGGCAAAATAGGAGGGGTTTTTAATTTTGCACGTGGTTCCAATTTTAGGCAATAGACTTCCCCCTCAACACACTGAATCACCAGTCTAATTAAAATAATTTTAATAAGATATTTTTAAATGCAATTAGGAGACTTTTAATTTAAATGGAGTTTTGGCTTAAATAGGAACACGGCTGTAAGCCTAATGTAGGGTTGGGGTGGCTATGAGGGATTAATTTGTCTGTGCAGGCCTCCAAGGGTTCAAGTGTTTCTTTAAAGGGCGGAATAAAACTCACAGCCGCGGGAAATGTAAATCTTATTTTTAATCTGTGTTTGTGATTGCAATCTGTGAGCTGTAACACTTTGGATTTTTAGTTTAAAAAATCTTATTGCGTCTTTTAAAATTGTGATAAAATAAAAAAATATGAATTTAGTATAGATATTTACATAAAATCCAAAATGCGTTGTATATGAAGCTATAAATTTTCAACAGACCGTTGAAAAGTTATAATTTTTTAAAACTTCATGTTATAAATTGACTGATTTGACAAAAATATCAAACAATTAGTTCAGAAAATTTTTCAAAAATATTTTGTTGAAGGAATTGAAATTTACAAGTAAGAAGTTACGAGAAAATTTGTTTGTCAGATCTTAAAAAGTATTCAGCTTTTAAATTTAGTAGAAATTGTTTTACAAAAAAAAACATAAATAACAAGGTTATAAATTCATTAAATAGTTGGTTTGTGAAATTCTAAAATGGCAAAACGTACTGTAGTAAAATTAATTATTTAATTACTTAAAATTTAAAAATTAATGTTTATAAACAATTTATGATGTCATCGTTATCACTTAAGTACGGAATATTTTATTTAAAATATCTGTTACTTGATACCTACAAAATTGTACAATTTGTAGTAGATTTGTAGTTTAATTTTAAAGTTTGAAAACAGTGCAAATTTAAGAATTTAGTATAGAAATTGTAACGAAATTCCTAAAATATTAAAATATTTTTTTAAAATTTGAGATATAATAAAATCTTTTACTAGGATTGGAGATGCGTTCACCAACTGTTACCCCTGCCTTACTGTCGCCCCTGGCTGTACTGCAGATACACCTACCTTACTTTCAACCTGTCAATACTGCATACCCCTGTCTTACTATCCCCCCGGGCTGTACTGCAGATACCCTTTCTTACTATCGTCCACTGGCTGTACTGCAGATACCACTGCTTAATGTCGCCCCTACCTCACTTTCGATCTGTCAATACTGCCTATCCCTGACTTACTATCACCCTAGGCTAAACTGCAGATACACTACCTTACTATCGTCCCCTGGTTGTGCTGCAGATACTCCTGCCTTACTGTCGCACCTGGCTGTAATACAGATGCTCTTGGCTTACTGTCACCCCAGCTTGTACTGCAGATATCCAGCCTTACTGTCGCCCCTGGCTGTGTTGCAGATACCCCTGTCTTACTGTCGTCCCCTGACTGTAAAGCAGATACTCTTGGCTTACTGTCACCCCTGGCTGAGCTGCAAATACCCCTGGCTTACTGTCGCCCCTAGCTGTACTGCATATACCTTTACCTTACTGTCGCCCCTGGCTGTACTGCAGATACTCGTGGCTTACTGTCGCCCCTAGCTGTACTGCAGATACTCTTGGCTTACTGTCGCTCCTGGTTGTACTGCAGATACTCTTGGCTTACTGTCACCTCTGGATGTACTGCAGTTACCCCAGGTTTACTGTCAAAGCTAACTATACTGCAGATACTCTTGGTTTATTATCTCCCCTGGCTGTACTGCAGAGACTCTTGGTTTACCGTCACCCCTGGATATACTGCAGATACCCCTTGCTTATTGTCGCCCCTGGTTGTACTGCAGATACCCCTGCCTTACTTTCGCCTCTAGCTCTACTGAAGATACCACTGGCTTACTCTCGCCCCTAGCTGTACTGCAGATACCTCTGCCTCACCTTCACCCCTAGCTTTACTGAAGATACCCCTGGCTTACTCTCGCCCCTGGCTGTTCAGCAGATATCTCTGCCTTATTTTCGCCCCTGGCTGTACTGCAGATACCCCTTGCTTACTGTCGCTCCTGGCTGTACTGTAGAAACCCTTGACTGTACTGCAGATACCCCTAGCTTACTGTATCCCCTGGCTGTACTGCAGATAGCCCTGGCTTACTCTCACCCCTGGCTGTACTGCAGATACCTCTGGCTGTACTGCAGATACTCCTGGCTTGCTGTCACTCTTAGCTGTTCTGCAGATATCCCTGGCTGTTTTGTAGATACTCCTGGCTTACTGTCGTCCTTGGCTGTATTGCAAATACCCCTGGCTTACTGCCGCTCCTGGCTGTACAGCAGATACCCCTGGCTTACTGTCACTCCTGGCTGTACTGTAGAAACCCTTGACTGTACTGCAGATACCCCTAGCTTACTGTATCCCCGGGCTGTACTGCATATAGTCCCGGCTTACTGCCAACCCTGGCTGAACTGCAGATATCTCTGGCTGTACTGCAGATACTCCTGGCTTGCTGTCACTCTTAGCTGTTCTGCAGATATCCCTGGCTGTTTTGTAGATACTCCTGGCTTACTGTCGTCCTTGGCTGTATTGCAAATACCCCTGGCTTACTGCCGCTTCTGGCTGTACAGCAGATACCCCTGGCTTACTGTCACCCTTGGCTGTTCTGCATATACTCCTGGCTGTACTACAGATACTTCTGGCATACTGTCACACTCTAGATGTACTGCAGATACCCCTAGCTTACTATCACCCCGGCTGTACTGCAGATACCACTGGCCGTACTGTAGATACCAATTGTCGTTTAGCCATATTGGCCCTAAAACTACGTAAAAGGAGTAGTTTCTACCTAAATATGAAATGCTACATTTATCTCTCTTCAAAGTAGACGTTTAAAATGCAATAAACATTATAAAACTTGAAAACTTAGTAAAACTTTGATCTACTAAACTAAAACATATAAATTAAAAATTTATACTCGAGACACATTAGCTTAATCGTTTCTTTCACCCGTGTTTGTCCCCCAAAACCCGCCTAGTGGAGAGCAATCTTTAGCAGTCAGCCAGTCATCGAAGAGAAAGAAGTAGTTTGGTGGGACCCAAGGTTATGCAGCATCTGACACGTGGCAATAATTGCTGGTAAGGTTATGGAGATCAGGGTTTTTTTATAGCGCTGAGATTCAAGGAACACATTTCCAAGTGGAAAGGCTTTAATTAGGTGGGACCGATAAGGTTAATTTAGTTGTATGGGAACATGGTGGACTGACTTGTGATATCTATAAAGGAGCTAACAAAGTGATTTAAACTAGACGTACATGTGGCTTAAGATTCCATGAAACGGGATTGATTGCTCATGTACAAAGCTGATAAGCTCTGTCCATGGAGAATCAGGAGATAGTGAAATGAAACAGTACTGTAAGTGTTGTGCTAAGAGCGGGATGAAAATACCTGGCAAGAAAAAAACCCTGCCAGGAAATATACCGCGTCAGATCATGCAGGAACCCTGGGGGCTAGGATATCCTTATGCTAAGGAATAAGCAGGGGTATTACCTTAGAAATACCTTGTTAGTGAGTCTATGGCAGGAATGGCATGCACCTATTCTTCTGCTGCCTACTCGAAACTGAAAAGGCATGCAATCAAAATTAGTACTTCCGTTGGGGATAAGCTGCGGCCCTGGAGAAGTGCCCCTGTGTCACCTGGAACATAACTGTGAAGCAGAATTTATTAGTATGTATATTTTTATTTTTGGTGTTTTGGTTGGAGTTAGGCGGTCAGTAGGGACAGCGGCCGTCTGTGTGTATCGTGGGTGGGGTCATATCTACCCAGTGAGGAAATGAGTGTTGATGTTGTATGTGCGTGAGCCTGTTTGTAGAACCTTGTTGCTAAGTGTCGGAGGTGTTGTTTGATGAAAGGCACTTTCAAGTCAGTGTGAAGCAGTGCTAATCTTCTACATCTAGGTGCCTTCGTGATTATTCGCAAAACCTTGTTTTGGTATAACTGGAGTCTGCGTGTGCGTGTGTTACCTGCATGGCCCCAGACGGGTGATGCATAAGTGAGTATGCTGCGCAAGTTAGATACGTATATAGTAGTGGCCGCCCGTAGTGAAAGTGGGCTTGTTCTGTTAAGCATACGATATAGTTGTGTTAAAGTAATTGTTGCTTTCTTTAACGTGTTGGTAATGTGAGGGTTCAAAGTCAGGCCTCTGTCCAGTATGAATCCCAGATATTTGACCTGATTTCCCCAGTGAATGTCCACGCCTAATAGTTTTAGTGGTGTGTTGAATTGGTGTCTCCTATGTTTGGAGAGAAGCAGAGCCTTGCACTTGCCCACGTCCACCCTAACTCTCCAGTAGCTCAGCAATGATTCTAGTACTGTATGGTGGTCCTGTAAATATAAATGTATTAGATGTGGTTTCCATGACTGAGTGAATGAAACATTTTTTTGTTTATCCCAAGTCTGGCCCCCAAAAACCGCCCAGTTTTTTTTTTTTTTTTTTTTTTTTTTACCCGGCTCTGAGCCCCCAAAACCCGCCCAGCCCTCGTGGCAGCCACCTCTAGTGAGCTACTGTCTAAATGGTCCAGCTAGCGCTATCTATTAGAGAAGGATAGAACTGTTTCATATATTACTAGAGAACTTAGTATGTAAACTATTTTTGAAAATGTATGTTATTTTTGTAAGTAGGTTCTAACGTCTTTTATTAAACAAATCGTTGTCGAGCTTTAATGAATAAACAGTAAGAATGACGTAAATATTCAAAAAATATGCATAAAAAAGGTAAGAAGTGAAGTTTAGATAGAAAGATTAAACATATCGTAAATTAAGTTTCTAAATTTACAAAACTGAACTATTATTCTATACATTTCTCAGGTCATTATTGTATTGTTTTTTTAAATTGATTTTTTCAATTTTAATTTTTGTTGCAATGAGCAATCTCTCGTCGAGCCTTTCCCTTCTATTGGCTATGTTAGGCGCCGATATTGAATTTTATCCACTAAAATAAACGCACAAACATATCTGAAAAGTCGGGTGTTTGAAGACGCCTAAAATGTTCAAAAGTCGGTAAATTCGATTTAAGAATCAACGTTTCTCGACATTTGCTTCAACGCTCGAGCTGTGCAGTGTCGTGGAACAGACGACGGCGCTGCCAAGCGGGAGAAAAGCTAGTTAACATTTACTTTGAGACGTGTCTTTGAGAAAGCCCGCGTCACACTGTCTACAAGAACGTTAATAGCATCTATACGGATTGGCGTAAACCTTCGGCTACAGTAACACTTACTTTCTGTATGAATGGGGGGCGGCTGTTTCGGAAACTCTCTACATTTTAAATTTGGACAATATTACACAATATCAAGAGCACAGTGGTACAATATATTACAATAAAAATATTGAAAAGAACCCCAATACCACAAAAATAATCAAAAATAACAAATAAAACAAGTTACTTAAGATTAAACCCTTATGTACATTTCGATGACCATGTCATCATCATCAGAGGGTCTTGTTACAAAACCCAAAACACAATCTAGCACACAAGACCCTCTGATGATGATGACATGGTCATCGAAATGTACATAAGGGTTTAATCTTAAGTAACTTGTTTTATTTGTTATTTTTGATTATTTTTGTGGTATTGGGGTTCTTTTCAATATTTTTATTGGACAATATTGTTCATACACACACACACATATATAAATATATATATATATATATATATATATATATATATATATATATATATATATATATATATATATATAAATAACAACTCTGATAGTGATGGAGGATGCTCAGAAATTCTGCGTAGTAAACTGAGACTCAAAATGTTTTTTAACTAAAATGAATCAATTTTTGAATCAATATCGAAGTAAGGAGTGATGGTTTTCTGATAATATTTGTAAGAACTGATTTCTTTAGAGTAATATTTATGCAAAGTTTCTTACCTTACTCACTTTAAAGGAAATATAAATGTTTTGTGTGTAAAACCTGATAATTTGATCTGAGACGGATGTTTTCGTTAAGACAAACTGTTGCGTAGCTGTAATTATTGGATCTGAAAAAGAGCTTAAGGGATAAAAAAAGGTACCCTGGGTCTATCATAAGAGGTTATTTTGCTGCTAAATGTTATCTACGAATAACAAACGACCTTGGCCCACCAAGGACATTAAATGGGATCGTCAAAATTAGAATATTTCTTTGTAAAACCCATCTTTCTATATATGAAAATGAATGTATCGATGTATGAGCCTTATGCGTTACTAAACCACTGATCCGATCGCCATGCAATTTTGGGAAATTGTTGAGTACATTCCTGGGAAGGTTTCTGGCAACATAAGAGTTTTTTTCAACATGTAATTTTTAAGTGAAAATATAGCATAAAATATGTCTTTCTATCTTATCTTA
>JBAIZL010000010.1:16645513-16665513 GCA_036971475.1 Prosapia bicincta
TATAATCACTTTAAAACTTGGTAATTTTAATAACTAAACATGATGAAACAGTAATTTTATTAGTTAAGATAAAACTTAGTAATTGTAATATATAAACATGATAAAACGTAGTAATTTTAATAACTAAACATGATAAAACTTGGTAATTTTAGTAATTAAACATGATAAAACCTAGTACTTTTAATAATTAAACATGATGAAACAGTAATTTTATTAATTAAGATAAAACTTAGTAATTGTAATATATAAACATGATAAAACTTAGTAATTTTAATAACTAAACATGATAAAACTTGGTAATTTTAGTAATTAAACATGATAAAACTTAGTACTTTCAATAATTAAACATGATGAAACAGTTGTTATTTCTATAAACTTTTGACACTGCCGCTACAGGCGGAACACTCGTCATATTTATATAATTATGCTGGTAATAAAACTTATTTCATATTTAAACACTATTTATTACTTCACATCTTTCTTAAAACAAAACTCTAAACAAAGAACTGAGAAAAACTAAAACCATTACAAATCATCTGTTAATTTATATAATGTTCTTTTTCTTTTTTTTTTTCCATAGAGGATTGTCATAGAGTATTATATTATTGCATTCACAACATACTCCCACCTTTTGAGTTATGGTTTAACTCAAAACATTAAAAAATAGTATATTGTTAAAGATTAATCAACAAATTTTTGTGGAAGCTTAATTTGTCTGCCACTTCTTGAATATGTCACAATTTTATTTTCTTTTGTCACATTATCTTCTTCCAGGTGTAGTTCATGTTCATTGGTTTTTGTCACTTTTGGTTTAATCTTTTCTTTTAATTGTTCTTGGATGGTTTCTTCTTGCATTTCAAGAGGATATAGTCTTTGTATTGGTCTCAATAAACTTCCAAAAGCAGTCTTCAATTGCACTAATCTACACACTCCATCTCTACTAATGATAGTCTTTTCTATCAGTCCTATTGGCCAATCAATTCTTTTTTTATTTTCAACTTCAATCAGTACTAATTCTCCAACTTTCAACTGTCTGCCGTTTTTCTTACTTTTTAAAGCTAATTGTCCTAAATACTCAATCCTAAATCTTTTTCGCAATGCTTCTCTCAGGTGTTGTCGATAACGTACTCTCTTGTTAAGACTTTTTGTATTTACATGGTCACAATCTGGAACTCCAATTTCTTTTAAGTCATGTAAAAACATATTTGGAGTAATAGCAGTTAGGTCTGAAGAAGTTTCAGATAAATATGTCAAAGGTCTAGAATTCATGATACTTTCACAATCACATAAGATTGTCTCCATTTCCTCATAATCCAATGACGTTTTGCCCAAGGTTTTGCGTAGCAACTGTTTCATGAGTCGGATGAGTCGCTCCCACCATCCGCCCCACCATGCAGCAGAGGGAGGGTTAAACCTCCAGTCAATTTGTTGGCATGAGCTATATTTTAAGATAGCATTCCAATCTAGAATTTTAAATGCCTTTTCTGTACCTGTGAAATTGGTACCATTGTCACTATATATTATTGATGGTCTTCCTCGCCTTGCAATAAATCTTCTAAGTGTATCTATAAATGCTTCGACAGAAAGAAACTTTACTAACTCCAAATGAACAGCACGGTATACTGCACAAGTGAATATGCAGATCCAAACTTTACTGCCATCTCGTAGAAACAAAGGTCCCGCAAAATCAATTCCAACCACTTCAAATACTGCGGCATCTCGTACTCTACTTTCAGGTAAGGGTGGAGTGATTGTTTCTACATTTTTTGAATTATGTCTCTGACAAGGAATACATTTTTTCAAAGTATTACTTATTGTTTTTCTTCCTCTCAATATCCAATAGTTTTCTCTTAATAAACTTAAGAGACCTTGAACTCCCACATGACATGATCTCTTATGTATTGTAAGAATAAGAATATCTACAATGTCATGTTTTGATGGTAGAACAACAGGAAATTTAAAATTTTCCAAATCCTTTCTTTCTGTTAATTTTGTCTTTAGCCTTATAATACCATCAGCAGCCATAAATGGTGACAATGAAGCCAATTTAGGCTCCCTTATTCCTTCAAATGATTGCTGTTGAACAATTCTAATTATAAAATTGTTAGCTTCAATAATCTCCTTACATGACAAAACTTTACTCACACACTTTTCCTTCTTTGAGGGGTTACAATTATGAATAAATCTCAGCAACCATGCAAAAACACACACAATCTTATCAAAATCATTTGAAAAGTAATAAAACCAATCTTTTGGGTAATTATTACTTAAAAGTGAAGGTGTAGGTCCTTTCTTTTTTTCTAAAGAAATTAATTCTTCGTCAGGTTCAGGTTCATTTGATGGCCAGGTATCTTCAGGCAACTTCAACCATGACGGGCCCTCCCACCATCTGGAACTAATCAACCTGGAAACTGAACATCCTCTACTGGGCAAGTCTGCTGGATTCATAGTGCCGGGAATGTGCCGCCAAGATGTTCTGGAAGTGAGGCTGCAGATTTCTTCAACTCTATTTCTAACAAATACTCCCCAGTTTTCTTCTCTTTTAATCCAAGCTATTACTGTAGAAGAGTCACTCCAATAAAAAAATTTAATATTACATTCAAATTTGTTTTCATCTCTTAATTCTTGCACTACTGAAGAACCTAATCTAGCACCTATAGTAGCAGCCATTAGTTCAAGTCTGGGTATTGTCATCTTCTTTACAGGTGCTACACGTGACTTTGCCTGGATTAGCTGTAATTGAATACATGTACTAAGTTCAAAACGCATAAATACTGCTGTTGAGTACGCAAATTTGCTGGCATCACAAAATATGTGAACTGATACAGAAATGATTACGTCATCCACACCTTGTAGCCATCGTGGAATCTTCATCTCTTTTAATTGATCGAGTTCCTGAAACCATATATTGAATCGTTGTTTGATTTCTTCTGGTACTTCTTTGTCCCACCCACAATTATCTTTCCAGCATTCCTGCAATAATAACTTAGGGCATATGGAAATAGGACAAGTGAATCCAATAGGATCGAACAATCTGTGTGCAGTGGACAATATAACACGTTGTGTTACCAAGTTCTCTTCTAAATTTACTATTTTATGAAAACTCACAGAAATTGTGTCTTCTTTCTTGTCCCAGGTGAGACCTAGGACTGAAGCCTCTGTCTTGTCTTCCAGACCAGGTTCAGTATATTCCCATCCTCGCAGCTCAAACTTTCCCAAAGAAAATATTTGTATTGCTTCTGAAATGAACTGTTTCAAATCCCTTTCATTATTTACACCTGTAACACAGTTATCAACATAGAAACTTTTAAACAACTTTTCTATTGTACATTTAGAAAATTGATTGTCTTCAGCACACGGTACTAAATACTTCTGCAGGTGGTAGTTGATGACGGCATTGAGCAAAAATGGACTACTTGAGACTCCAAAAACAACTCTTCTATGTCGGAAAATCTTGAGTGATCCATCTGTGTTTTGCCACAGAAATCTTAGGAAATCTCTGTCCTCTTCATACAAACTTATTTGCAAAAACGCCTTTTTTATGTCAGCGATAACTCCTATTTTATAAAGTCGAAAACGTAAAAGCAAAGCTGGTATTATTTCAATTAAGTTAATACCTATTTCCAAACACTGATTAAGGGAATAGTAACCCTTTTCTTTAGACGAGGCATCAAAAACCGGTCTTACTGCAGTGGTGCTGTTTTCTTTTATCACTGGTCTATGAGGTAAATAGTGACCTTCATCCCATTTGCTTATTGGGATTTCCTCAATAACACCATCTTCCAGCCAATCTGAAAACACATTGTTATATACATTATATAAACTTTCATTTGTTAGCTTTTTCACTGAGTTTTCAAGCCTTTTTTTTGCAAGATTGAAATTTCTTGGAACTTCTGGGTGGTCTTCGGACCAAGGTAATTTGACTTCATAGCGTCCTTCTTCATTTACTCTCACAGTTTCCAAAAATTGTGTTTGAACAGAATGTTCAATTTCTTGTTTGCTTCTGGTCTGTAGTGGGTCTTTTATACCTAAAACATCCATTTCCCACAGCTTGCATATTGAATTACTTTGTACAAACATAGAAAGTGCTGTCATAGAACTAAATTCTTTACTTTCTTGAAATTTTCCTGTCAAAACCCATCCTAAATGAGTTTCAAGGGCTATAATACCACAATCTAGAACCTCTTTTCTTCCAGTTAGAAGTTTCCCATATATGTCAGCCCCAATTAATATCTCAATTGGACTGTCTGCATCCTGAAACAATTTAATACCTCTTTCCATCAGTTCATCAGTCCATCTTCCTGGTTTCAAGGCAGGAACATAAGTACAAATATTTATTTCACTAAGTGCCTTGAAATTACAAGAATATGTTTTATCTATACTTTGTAGTCTGACTTTGTAGCATGCATGATTGCGAGGCTTAGTGACCTCTCCTCCAAACAGGCCATGTAATAATGTTTCTTCACCACAAGTGTCATATTTCATTTTTTCAACAGTCGATTTCCTTATGTATGACCTCTGGGATCCACTGTCAAAAAGTAAACGCACATTGAGTTCTTTTGTGTCACTAACAGCCTTGACAACAAGAGTTTGCATGTAAACCTGATTGCCATTCACATTGGACAAGGAATTCTCAAAATTGGGCTCAGCTTCTTTTTCCTCGCATTTAGGTTTAATGTTAGACCTATTAAAATTATTCTGCAACTTTGAACACATAAGTGGTACATGTTTTCCATTACAAATAATACATTTAACAATAGCTCTGCAATGTTTACTTAAATGTCCTACTTTTGTACAAGAAAAGCAACACCTTTTGCTAGTAAGAATATTCTGCCTTTCTTCTAAAGACATGTCCCTAGCTTTAAAACAGTTTTCACTTAAATGACCACCGTCACAAAACACACACATCGATAACTTCGTCTTATCTGTGCTTACTGTAGACGTATTTGATTTTACATTTACAAGGCCAGCTGCTGTAACATTGCTGGTAGGCCTTCTTGTATTTTTAATATGCTTATCTTTACTTGCAAAGTCTCTTTTATATGAACTCGTAGTATTATCACCTGTTGATACTTTTGTTTTTTGTAAACCAAATCCCTGTTTAGCTAAGTTTATTCTTTCTTCTCCCTCCACTTCAATTTTCAAAAAATTCATTAGGCTATCTAGCCTACTTTTACTTTCTGACGCGGTCTCGTCCTGTTGAGAGTTAGGCCTACTTCTCTGCCAAGCTAATAATAAATCCTCCCTGAGACAAGATTCTACTAATGGGAAGAGCATAGCAGCGTACTTCTCCTTTGTTACACCTAAAGTTTCTAAACACCTTAGTTTTGACTCAATTTGATCATAAAGTGAGGAAATAGTAATTTTACTTTCACTGCTATTTAATGTTATTACAATTTTCAAGATTTCTCTTATGTAAAACTCTACTAACAGGTCATCTTTGGCAAAGCGAGATTTTAAATGTTCAATAGCCTGTTCATAACTACGTCCACATGGGGGAAAACTCTCGACAATTTCCCTAGCCTTAGTATTAGGGATAGTCGCTTGCAGGAGATACTGATACTTGTCATCAGAATCAATACAGGGGTCTTCATGGATTTTCTTAAATTGGCCCCAAAACGGCAACCAATCACTAATATCACCACCAAACTTTTTAAACTCAAGTGTGGGTAACTTAAATTTACGTTTTTCTACATTCACACTAGTATCTGTCTTAGGCCTAGCCTTGTCAATAGCCTGTTCAACTAAATACTCAACTATTTTAAACTTGCCTGAGTATTCATCGGCAGATTCTACCTCATTTTCTAAAACTTCAGTAGATGCATTTTCATTTAGTAAAACTTCAATAATTTCTCGGTCTAAGACCTCCAATTGATTATGTTTTTCACGTAATAGCTCTAAATTAGCTTTTAACAAAATCACATCATCTTCATTTTTTATGGATTCTAATAATGTATTGTGTAAACGTGAAAATCCAGTTCTAAACAATTTTCTTTTCTTTTTCAGAGCATCCATTATAAAATACTTACTAATGGATCATAGATTTTAACTGTAACCAAATTATTATCCTGTCACGGTCGCCATATGTTATTTCTATAAACTTTTGACACTGCCGCTACAGGCGGAACACTCGTCATATTTATATAATTATGCTGGTAATAAAACTTATTTCATATTTAAACACTATTTATTACTTCACATCTTTCTTAAAACAAAACTCTAAACAAAGAACTGAGAAAAACTAAAACCATTACAAATCATCTGTTAATTTATATAATGTTCTTTTTCTTTTTTTTTTTCCATAGAGGATTGTCATAGAGTATTATATTATTGCATTCACAACAACAGTAATTTTATTAATTAAGATAAAACTTAGTAATTGTAATATATAAACATGATAAAACGTAGTAATTTTAATAACTAAACATGATAAAACTTGGTAATTTTAGTAATTAAACATGATAAAACCTAGTACTTTTAATAATTAAACATGTTGAAACAGTAATTTCATTAATTAAGATAAAACTTAGTAATTGTAATATATAAACATGATAAAACTTAGTAATTTTAATAACTAAACATGATAAAACTTGGTAATTTTAGTAATTAAACATGATAAAACCTAGTACTTTTAATAATTAAACATGATGAAACAGTAATTTTATTAATTAAGATAAAACTTAGTAATTGTAATATATAAACATGATAAAACGTAGTAATTTTAATAACTAAACATGATAAAACTTGGTAATTTTAGTAATTAAACATGATAAAACCTAATACTTTTAATAATTAAACATGATGAAACAGTAATTTTATTAATTAAGATAAAACTTAGTAATTGTAATATATAAACATGATAAAACGTAGTAATTTTAATAACTAAACATGATAAAACTTGGTAATTTTAGTAATTAAACATGATAAAACTTAGTACTTTCAATAATTAAACATGATGAAACAGTAATTTTATTAATTAAGATAAAACTTAGTAATTGTAATATATAAACATGATAAAACGTAGTAATTTTAATAACTAAACATGATAAAACTTGGTAATTTTAGTAATTAAACATGATAAAACCTAGTACTTTTAATAATTAAACATGTTGAAACAGTAATTTCATTAATTAAGATAAAACTTAGTAATTGTAATATATAAACATGATAAAACTTAGTAATTTTAATAACTAAACATGATAAAACTTGGTAATTTTAGTAATTAAACATGATAAAACCTAATACTTTTAATAATTAAACATGTTGAAACAGTAATTTCATTAATTAAGATAAAACTTAGTAATTGTAATATATAAACATGATAAAACGTAGTAATTTTAATAACTAAACATGATAAAACTTGGTAATTTTAGTAATTAAACATGATAAAACTTAGTACTTTCAATAATTAAACATGATGAAACAGTAATTTTATTAATTAAGATAAAACTTAGTAATTGTAATATATAAACATGATAAAACGTAGTAATTTTAATAACTAAACATGATAAAACTTGGTAATTTTAGTAACTAAACATGATAAAACCTAGTACTTTTAATAATTAAACATGTTGAAACAGTAATTTCATTAATTAAGATAAAACTTAGTAATTGTAATATATAAACATGATAAAACTTAGTAATTTTAATAACTAAACATGATAAAACTTGGTAATTTTAGTAATTAAACATGATAAAACCTAATACTTTTAATAATTAAACATGTTGAAACAGTAATTTCATTAATTAAGATAAAACTTAGTAATTGTAATATATAAACATGATAAAACTTAGTAATTTTAATAACTAAACATGATAAAACTTGGTAATTTTAGTAATTAAACATGATAAAACCTAGTACTTTTAATAATTAAACATGATGAAACAGTAATTTTATTAATTAAGATAAAACTTAGTAATTGTAATATATAAACATGATAAAACGTAGTAATTTTAATAACTAAACATGATAAAACTTGGTAATTTTAGTAATTAAACATGATAAAACCTAGTACTTTTAATAATTAAACATGATGAAACAGTAATTTTATTAATTAAGATAAAACTTAGTAATTGTAATATATAAACATGATAAAACTTAGTAATTTTAGTAATTAAACATGATAAAACGTAGTAATTTTAATAATTAAACATGATCAAACCTAATAATTCTAATAATTCAAGAGATAAAACGTAGTAATTGTATTAATTAAAGCTGATGAAAAGTAGTAATTTTAGTAATTTAACATGATCAAACATAGTAATTTTAATAAGGTAACATGATGAAACGGTATTTTTAATTATTAAACATGAGAAAACTCCGCAATTGTAATAATTAAACAGGATAAAACTCCGCAATTTTAATAATTAAACATGATGAAACAGTAATTTTAATAATTAAACTTAGGAATTTTTTAAATTACTTGAACGTTTTAAAATTTACTATTTTCATTGCATACAAATTTTGAAACTTAGTAATTTTAATAACTACTACTTGTTTTAAAACAAATTAATTCTTGAATTTTGTAGTCCATTACGTTCGGTGAATCTTATTAATCACTTAAACAATAGTTTATTACTATACGAAATTTATATTTAGTAAATTTGTTACAACTTACTGAGACAGAACGTTTTCGATTGCTATGTGCCGATCTTCATCAGTGTCTTCTACTTGGGGATGTCGGGTCAAGCGGTGACGGTTTTAAAGGTAGCTTTTTGTTAGTATCAAAGAGTATGTGTGATTTGTATTGTGTTTGTTCGTTTAATATGTTTGTATTTTGTGTTGTTGTGTGTCTGTCAATTTCATATTGTTCTAGTGTGTCGAGATGTGGTCCTTTTTTGTTGATGTGTAGGATTTCTAAATTATGATCAATGTCTGTGTATTTGTGTCCTGTTACTTTTATGTACTTTTTCATAGGTAATGAATTAGCTGACTCATTGGCAAAAAAAGGAACAACGCTCCCACAGCCGAGCGTAGCAACTTCGCTCCCCTCCATAAAAATACAAATAAATGCTGCAATAAAGAGGAGCACTCAGGCCTACTTACGAGAAGCATCTTTTAATAAACGTTGGGCTACTCTTGTCGAAAACGGGCCAATTAACAACATGTTACCCCGACGGGACGGGGTTGCACTTTTTAGACTCACAACTGGACACGATTACCTAGCTGCACACCTAAACAAGATACACGTCTTCTCGTCTCCCAGGTGCACCCTATGTGACAGCGGGGAGGATATGACAGCTGAGCACCTCCAGTCATGTACAGCTCTGGACCATGGACCCCTGAACGACACGAAGGAAGAAGAGATCTCTCGCCTCTACTGGTCAGCGCGCCACCAAATGGCCCAACAGCCAAGAGTGGGCGTTGGTTAGTAAGTAAGTAAGTAAGTACTTTTATGTGGTTGTAAAATGTTGAGTTGGTGTTATGTTTGTGTTCTTCGACTCTTTGTTTAAAAGTCGAACTTGTTTAACAGGTCGCAGCTTTAAACAAAGAGTCGAGGAACACAAACAGAACACCAACTCAACATTTTACAATCACATAAACGAAACAGGACACAAATACACAGACATTTACCATAACCCAGAAATCCTACACATCAACAAGAAAGGACCACATCTCAATACACTACAACAATATGAAATTTACAGACACACAAAAACACAAAGTACAAACATATTAACCTAACAAACACAATACAAATCACACATACTCTTTGATACTATCAAAAACCTACCTTTAAAACCGTCACCGCTTGACCCAACAAGCAGAAGACACGGATGAAGATCGGCACACAGCGATCGAAAACGTTCTGTCTCAGTAAGTTTTAACAAATCAATGTAATTTTTATATTTAAAAGTGATAGAACAAAATAATTTTTTACTAATGTTAGATCTGAGAATTAAATAAATAACACGCAAAACATCCCGTGATACGACGTCTTTGATTACATTAGTCCATCTACAATAATGGTTTTATAGTGATCAAATAGTGCAATAAAAACATGTTTTGTATAGAAGGGTTAGGTACAACTGTACGAGTATATATATGTTCCTGAGAGGCTTGTCAATACGTAGCGTGACATATATAATTGCTAACCCCCTCCATACACTCATCAGTTAGACAACAAAACCCCTTGTTCCTTACAAAACCTAAGCAAAAAAAGGTCTTACTATTTATGTAGATGTGTAAAAATCTGCAAAACCTACAGTTTTTAAAGATTATTTGACCACCACAAAATGCACGCACACGCACGCGCGCGCGCGCACACACACACAAACACAGACAGACACACACACGCACACACACAGACACATAGACAGACAGACACACACACACACAAGCATGTTCTCTTTCTCTAGTGCTCACTCACACGCACAGGCACGGACAAATACTAAAACACATACACACACACACACACACACACAACACAACACATACACACACATACACGTACACACACACCCCCACACACACACACACACACAGACACACAGACAGACACACACACACACAGACACACAGACAGACAGACACACACACACACACACACACACACACACACACACACACACACACAGACAGACAGACACACACACACACAGACAGACAGACACACACACACACACACACACACACACACACACACACACACAGACAGACACACACACACACAGACAGACAGACACACACACACACACACACATACACACACACACACACACACACACACCCCCCCACACACACACACACACAGACACACAGACAGACACACACACACACAGACACACAGACAGACAGACAGACACACACACACACACACACACACACACACACACACACACACACACAGACAGACAGACAGACACACACACACACACACAAGCATGTTCTCTTTCTCTAGTGCTCACTCACACGCACAGGCACGGAGAAATACTAAAACACATACACACACACACACACACACACACACACACACACACACACACACACACACACACACACACACACACACACACACACACACACACACACACACACACACACACACACACACACACACACACACACACACACACACACACACACACACACACACACACACACACACACACACACACACACACACACACACACACACACACACACACACACACACACACACACACACACACACACACACACACACACACACACACACACACACACACACACACACATATACAACACACACATTCACACACACACGCGCGCACACACACACACACACACACGAATTATACATTTTCGTAAAATAAATGTAACATAACTGTGTCACTTTCTTCTCCTTCCTGTAATAATTTTGTTTCCCTTATCACCTGGTTGTAAAGAACAAACACCTATATGTTTCCTTTAGAGACTAGCTTGTGCTTCTAGTTGGAACTACCCCTAAATAAATCCTAATTTACCCCTAATGTTACACCCAGTGCGGCCTTTGCCTTAATCCCAATCCTCAATCCTTCTTTCTACTTGCTTCTCCAGTCGTGACTTTTATTACACATCTTTGAATACATAACATTTAGTTGTGTCTCTTTTAAGGGCGTTTTAATACTTTATTCATTTTATTGTAACAACATATGCTGTCTTGTTTGGTTTTGTTTTGCGATGAAGGAAAGTGTTGTTCGACTTTTGTACATAATGAGTATTTATTCTGTTAACTTAGAAATACAACTACTCTAACACTACAAACATAACTAAAATAAAACAATCAAACAAAAACATTAATATTTTTGATACAACCTGACTGAAAAAATACAGTTACAAAAAAATAATTAAATCTTTAAAAACAATAACAATAGAAGCTTGAAAAAAGTTGTATTTTGGTTGAAAACAAAAATTCAAAATAAATATAGTCAAGTAATGTAATTTAAAAGTAATATAGTTTGATTTTATCAGATAGTCTTAAAATAATATAACGACGAAGGCAAGGTAGATGAAATATCCTTCGCAAAGGTAAAATACAAAATAGTGAATCTCACACAAAATTTGGTTTTTAATAAATGCACACACACAACAAACTAGTTCCGGCGACGATGTCGCCTTCCTCAGTGCTTGGCTACTATTGTAGAAGCCAAGCAGTAGTAGCCAAGCACTGAGGAAGGCGCATCGTCGCTGAAACTAGTTTGTTGTGTCTGTGTGTTTATTAAAAACCAAATTTTTTGTGAGATCTTGAGTTCACTATTTTGACTTTTACCTTTGTGAATAGTTCTCACTAGCTAAGCACTAATTAACTAAATCTAGCCTTCGGTTGTAAGTATTACAATATTCCCAAGGTTTTGATTTAATAGGAACAATAATCTGTTTCAGGTATAACTAACACCTCACAGTGTGTTATTTATTTATTAAGTTCTTCTTTTATATAAAAACACACGAGTCCGGCTGTTTTTTCAATTTCTACTTTTAGTTCACACTCTCCTTAGATACATCTGCTACAAATTTTCGATCGTTAATAAAATACTTTCCATTCATCCGCTCAAGTTCAAATACATATTTTTAAACTTTTAGCGGATGAAACTTGTTGTTGATACAGTTTTTTCGAATAATTATTCCTTAAATAGACTTAAAATGAATCGGTTTTAGTTTTATATTGTAGAAAAACTTTTCACAAAAGGGGCATGGTATGCAATATAGTTATATCGTCCCATTTGGCTTAAAATAAGTGATAACATATAATTCCCCAAAACAGCTGATGTTATGTGGTAGAACAGCTGTTTTTTACTTTGTTTATAATAATTGTAATGATTTAATCAAAAGTAACTGAAATAAAATTTTTCTTGCAGACTTAAGTATGAATTGACTTTTTTTTTGTTTATATAACTTGTTTCAATAAGCGTCAAGTAAGTTGTCGTCCCATCGTTTTCGTGTTTTCGCACTTACCGTCCTTCTACTGGCGGGCATCTACTTCTCTGTCTTTAGTCGTCATCTGTACAAACTCACACATGTTTATTTTCCGACGCCCAGTCATTGATATTTTCCTCTTCGCATCTCCGTCTTGTAATTGTGCCTTTTGCTCTCTCCCTGGGTGTTTTTTCATTAATTGTTTTAAGGATTATTTGCTGTTGTTTCCAACATTCACTTTGTTTTTGTGTTTTCACAATATATGTTATTTTTGTTGCAACAACCTCTCTTTTTTCCAACCTGTGTTTCTTCTCTTCTTAACATTATTTATTCATATTGAATTATGTAAACATTTCGCGAACCTTTCCGCTCTAAAACCTTTGCACATTGACGAATGTATTTCTTACTAATAAAAGTAAAAAAGGTGTAGAACTCTAAACAAATTCTCTGTTAGGGTCTGTTCTTAAAATTACACTGTCTTCTACATCTTTCATGTGATACGTCCCGCTTACATTCCATAGTTCGCCCAACCCTGATAAAAACTACCCCCGGCTTTACACTCGTCGTAAATGCTTAGCCTGCTTTACATTCATCCCTCTCGCCGCGTTACAACTTGTTGACGTGTTAGCTAACTGGATTGTCGTCGGCAACAAAAACTGCTTTGTTAGGAGCAGCAACAAGTAACAACCTGTTGCTCCGTGTTTATCGTGTGCTTAACATTTACATACGTCGCAAGTGCTTCGACTCTGAAGGATAGATCCTTGAGGAGATGTGTTTATGTTGAAGGATGTAAATCTTTTTTGTACCTTTACGCTTAAGCTGTAACAGAGAAACGTGATAAAATCGTTTAGGAAAGCGGTACCGCTGACAAGAGCAAGAGTTCTCCCACATCTCCCTAGTGGGAGACTCTACTTACAACTAATTTCCAAGAAGACTTACTTGTAGGAAGACACCATACTGTGTGTCTAAATATTATTCGATCACCAGGACAACCGGAACGAGAGGGAAGGAAAATCCTAGAAAGCTTTTATTTTCTCTCTTAGATTCTGCCTCCGCTCGTGTTCACTGTACTACCCATTTTACAAACATTTGTCTGACATCATTAACTATTGTTCCGAAGCGTTACTAAGAGTGGTAAGGGGATGTTTGAAAGGTATATGACAACATTAAAGTGTTTCTGCAGTGTATGTTGCAATACTAAAAACATTATCCCTCTTGTTATTGTTTGAGTTGTCAGTTTGTACAAACCTAGGATCTGTGACGTTTGCAGTTTGTAATGATGCAACAACAAAGCGCCCACAGCACTTCCGGTGTTCGTGACATGTTCCATTAATAACAAGGCATTACATATGCTGCATCTAGACAATAGAAATATTCCAGCTAGAAGCTAGTTAACCCATGAGAGAGAATATTCGTCTCTTGTAAATTTTTTGTAAATTTATCTCTTTTTCACTTAAACGTGTACAATAGTAGATTGCAAAAAACTCCAGTTGTTTAGGAGAACAATAAAAGAGTTGGCATTCATTGGAGAGTTAATTTTTACGGAAAGCAGAAAGTTGGATTACTAAGAAGACTTTACTTTACGCCTGAATGGGGTGGAATTGTCAAGCAGTTGTGTGGTCTTGCTTGTATTGTAGATAAACTGTAAGCAAACTACTTTCTTTGTAATGTAATGTTTTTGTATTTTTTCACACAATGTTGCGCTAATGAAATGTCAGCTGTACTGTGGGAACGAAGTAGAGGCTTCGGGACATGCTATATGGAGTCTCGGAGGGGTGGAAAAGGGAGATATGTGTTGACAAATCGTGGAATAAAAGCACACAACCTAATGCAAAGTTGCAATGTATTTCGAAGATTTTTATGAAACTGGTAGACATCCAGTAAAAGAAGAAAGAACACACCTGGTTCTATTAGGATATTCTAAGAGAAATCTATATTGCACATTATATTTCTACGCCTTTTAGAATATCAGTTGATTTAACAATTTAATCTCTCTGCTCTCTTTCCCTAGTGCTCACACACACACACACACACACACACACACACACACACACACACACACACACACACACACACACACACACACACACACACACACACACACACACACACACACAGACAGATAGACAGACAGACACACACACACACACACACAAGCATGTTCTCTTTCTCTAGTGCTCACTCACACGCACAGGCACGGACAAATACTAAAACACATACACACAAACACACACACACACACACACACACACACACACACACACACACAAACACACACACACACACACACACACACACACACACACACACACAAACAAACAGACACAGACACAGACACACACACACACATACACACACACACACACACACACACACACACACACACAATGGTGTGTCAAGACTTACGTTATTTCTAAATGTTTTAAGATTTGGTTAGGCCGATTAGATTAGGTCACGTTAAGTTTAGGTGAGGTCAGGCTAGTTTATGTTAGTTCAGTTCAGTTTCAGTTAATTTAAGTCATTTAAAGTTTAGGATAGTTCAGCTCTGTCAGATCAGATTAGGTTAGATTAGGTCAGGTCAGGTTAGATTATGTGAGGTTAAGATTAGGTTAGGTCAGGCTAGTTTATGTTAGTTCAGTTCAGTTTAAGTTAATTTAAGTCATTTAAAGTTTAGGATAGTTCAGTTCTGTCAGGTCAGATTAGGTTAGGTCAGGTTAGGTTATGTGAGGTTAAGTTTAGGTTTAGGTCAGCTTAAGTTTTTCTATTAGAGTTTGTAAGGCCCCCTAAAGATATTTTGCTCTGTATAATGGTAAAAACTAAAATTTTATATAGTTTCCTTGAGCTCCATAAAAAACTTAAATAGTGCACAATTATTTATTTTTGATAGTTGTAAACATTTAGGCGTTAGCGGCAAAGGTTTTCTCAGTGTCCCCAGTTACTGTCTGCATCACCCGGTAAAATTATTTATTTAATATCGTAAGGTCCTTGGTTCACTGTTATTAATATATATGAAAAGAAATTATTTTGCGCAATGTAAAACGTAAGTGTAGTCTATGTGTTAAAGAAAGAAGAAATTATTTTATAAAAAAGGTAAAATAATAGAACACTTCCAAAACTGCAGACTATAATTCAGTGTTCAGAGCATTTTATTCAAGATAAAACTATAAAATTCGTAAATTTAAATTTTTGTAACTCATATCATTCACTTTACATCTACAGAAATATTTCTTCTGACGTCACTCGGGAAATAAAAACAATCAAGTTATATGATGCTGTAAGAAGCAACTCACGTTGGCAAGTTGAAAAGTTGAAAAAGTTTGTTGCTCATTGTTTAGTAGTCGGAAATATTTCTGTTCGGGCGTATTAAAACTTTTCAGCTGCGCCAGGATCTGCGAAGTTTCCGTAATTATTCGCAAGCCACGCCGCGTCGCCGCGCTCCTTCGGCAACGTGAAATACAAGCCTTATTAACAAGTCGTCAATTTGTATCAAACTTTATTTCCCACTTTTATTGAAAAAATAAGTCGCCACTGTTTTAATCCGTCTTTAAAAGTTTATAAATTAAGCTATACTTTTTCCTTTAATTTTTACCTCAATAAGATTCACATTTTATGCTCGTAATTGAACACAATGAAACAATATTAACAATGAAATACGAGGTTCATATTGTTTTTGTTTGATAAAGGTAGATTATTACGAGTTCAGTCTTAGCGACCACTTAGCTAAGTAAGCTATCACTTACTCACCAAAGTAAGATAAGCACTAGCTTATTAAAGAGGAACTAATATAATTGGATTAAAGGGAAACATACTTAAGCTCAAACGAATACAACAGCTGTTCTACAACATAAACTATGACAAAATCACCTGTTATGTGAAATTTTGTTATAACTTAATTTAAGCTAAAACTTATGAATAATGTATACATATGTATGGATGTAAAACACACACAGACACACACACACACACACACACACATACACACACACACACACACACACACACACACACACACACACACACACACACACACACACACACACACAAGCGCGCGCGCGCGCGCTCACGCACACACAAGCGCGCGCACACACACACACACACACACGCAAGCACGCACATACACACATTGCGCGCGCGCATATATATATATATATATATATTTTTTTTTATATATTCCTCGTTTATTATTTCTTCTCAGAAGTATTCATTTCAATACTTACTTTGTGAAGCAATTAATTAAAACCTATTTAATTTGGAAGACTTTCTTTCAACACAGTGCCTGAAAATGACATGAGCTTGCCGAAACTACTTTAATTTTTCATTGTCTTGAAGGTTTGAGAATAGAGGCGCCTGGTTCAAGTGTTTAGCTTAAATATTTAATTCTGTATTAACACCATCGCATTGATGATACTAGCGTAAAGTCAACTGGAAGATTTTTCCACGTAAATATTTTCTGTTTATACTCGCCAAAACAAGTAGGC
Organism: Prosapia bicincta; assembly: GCA_036971475.1. Classification (NCBI taxonomy): domain Eukaryota; kingdom Metazoa; phylum Arthropoda; class Insecta; order Hemiptera; family Cercopidae; genus Prosapia; species Prosapia bicincta. The sequence continues at coordinate 16,662,866 of JBAIZL010000010.1, forward strand.
CTACTCGCTTCAAACAAATGACGGTAAACTGCTATAATTCATGTCCGAGTGTAGAAACATAAATTATACTAGAATTGCTGCGGAAATAGTTGATAAATCATTGACTAACAATAGCCTATACAATACTGCATTCATTAATTTCCATAGAAACCACATAATCTTTGTTGTTTGATATAACCCCTGTTGTAACCGATTACGGAGCCAGTATAGGCAAGCCTCCTTACACGCGTGAGGTGAGTTGAGTAGTAATCCCCCTCAGGGGATGCATAAGTAGGCCAGCCACCTCAGGGGATGTCCGGTCCGTCAGTCACACAATTATGGCAAACTATAGTCACCGGCCAACTAGAAGAGCCCTGAACGAGTCACGCTCGGTTATCCGTTCTGCGCATGCGCTGTCGACGTATTCCTGACCTACAAACATGACCTAACGGTACGCTAGTTTTATAATAATTATATTTTAGTAAGTGGATAGCTTTCTGTTTTGATAGTTTTTCTAATTAGTTAAGCTTTTCAGTACAGTTTATCCTCCACATTTGTCTAGAGTTCGAAACAAAGACTATTCACAACACCGAACGACTGTCGTCATTCTCTGTGTCTTTATGCAGTAATAATCTTAACATTTAATTAACCTTTAATTATATATAAAATATGTAAGTTTATATAATGATATTTATACACAATTTAAAATACGAGTATATGAGTAGAATAATAATAAAAGTATTTACAGAGGTAAAAGTATTAATTTTACTTGGAAAGGGTGTAGGAATTAGCCCGTTTCTGGTTTTTACTTTTCTGTAAATCTGTCGTATTGTGTTATAAAATGTTTTTGGAAATGACCTTAACGTTTTGACTTGCCTTGGGCCAGGGTTCTTCTCGTGTGCCGGTGTTCTAGAATCTCGTGTGCAAGTAATTTTAATTTAGCGTACCAAAATGCTCTGGCGGTCGTAGTCATTCTGAAATAGGTGGTTAAATATTATTAAGCTCAGGAGTGGAGTCGTACCAGATATTCTCATTTCTATTCAATTTATTTTAAGGTAAATAATGTGTTTTCTTTTGGAAGATTACCTTTACCTATATTGGGAATTTTAGTCCATTAATTATTCAAATTCTTTTGTTAGTTCACTCTCTCTCTCTCTCTCTCTCTCTCTCTCTCTCTCTCTCTCTCTCTATATATATATATATATATATATATATATATATATATATATATATATATTTTGAACAAATTTTCAGTCGTTAATAAAATACATTTTTCTTCCATTCAAGTTCAAATAGACTATTTTCAATTTTTAGAGGATAACATTTGACGTTAATACAATTAAAAATATTAATTCCTTAATTAAATTTAATTAATCACTTAAACAATAGTTTATGACTATCCTAACTTTGAATTTTGTAAATTTGTGAAAACTTGCTGAGACAGAACGTTTCCGATCGCTATGTGGCGATATACATTGGTATTTTCTGCTTGGAGATGTTGCGTCAAGCGGTGACAGTGTAAAGGCAGATTTTCGAAAGAGTATGTGTGATTTGTATTGTGTTTGTTCGTTTAATAGGTTTGTACTTGGTGTTTTTGTGTGTCTGTAAATTTCGTATTATTCTAGTGTGTTGAGATGTGGTCCTTTTTTTGTTGACGTGTAGGATTTCTAGGTTATGGTAAATGTCTGTGTATTTGTGTCCTGTATCTTTTATGTGGTTGTAAAATGTTGATTTGGTGTTATGTTTAAGTTCCTTGACTCTGTTTGAAGCTGAAACCTGTTTGTCCAATGTAGAATTTGTTACATTCGTCGCAGTTCAGTTTGTATACTCCTGGTGCTTGTAGTTTATCTTTGTTGTTGTTGTGTTGTATTTTGTGTTGTAACTTGTTTTTGGTTTTGTTTAATTAAATAATTCTGTTTTAAAAAAACTTTTCACAAAAGGGGGAAAGGTATGCAATATAGTTATTTCATCCCATTTGGATTAAAATAAGTGGTAACATATGATTTTATAAAACAGCTGATATAGATTATGTGGTAGAACAGCTGTTTTAACGCATATCTCAAGTTATTTTAATGATATCATTTGTAATTATTTAGTAAAACGTAACTAAAATAAATTTTGTTTTATTGACAAAAGTAGGAATTAACTTTTTTGTTTAAATTTTTGTTTATTTTACTTGTTTTATTTTAACACACACTTTTTTCTTGAACTATAGATTATTGACTTCGGACTTGCAAAATATTCTAAGCTAAAAGCACCCTGCGTATCTTGTCAATAGAATGATTACATATATAAAGAGCCCTCAATGATCCACCTTTCAATTCTCCAGGTTTTTTGAAACGTTTTGCAATGACATACATTTACCTTAAATAAAGTCTGTTTTTCCCCGACCCAGATGAAAGTGTTAATGAAGCAGGTATAACCTTTGATGTATTCAAATCCCTCACTTTAGGAAAAAAGCCTGGTCGGGCTCTGTCGCCCTTTTTATGTTACGTAAAGTGCCCCACCCTGCGTTTGTAAAGCTAGCAAGTAATTACACCTGAACTCAAATTTAATTACTTTAGGCCCGTTACAAAAAAGCCAACTTTGTAAATATGTTTTTCCATTATCCGACTTGTGTTTTGTTCGACACGTTGTTCCTGCGGCGCTGCACACTCTAGTCGTGATGC